>JBANCZ010001201.1:0-23781 GCA_037040025.1 Sphaerogastrella javana | reverse complement strand
CCACTCAGCCACCGCTCTGAAGCCGTTCAGCCACCACTCAGCCACCGCTCTGCCACCGCTCTGCCGCCGCTCTGCCGCCGCTCTGCCACCGCTCTGCCGCCGCTCTGCCACCGCTCTGCCGCCGCTCGGCCGCCGCTGGCCAATGCTCAAGATTATTATTTATTAATCATATATATATACATATTAAAGTTAAAGTTTAATTAAATTTGAATAAACTCATAAATAGTTTAAAAATTCATTAATTATTTTAAAAACTTTTTTCAAATTTCAGTTCACTTTCGTTCTCTTTATTTTAAAATCAAATAGTTTCAAAACAATTTGCTTGTTTAAAATTTTATTTTATTTTATTTTCAAAATATAGCGAAACAAGCTTTCGAAAATGTCTATAAAAATATATGAATGTAAATAAACTAAAAAAATATTTATTTAAATAAAATTTTCAAAAAATTTATTTTAAAAATAGTAAAAAAATTCGTTCAACTTTCGCCCTAATAAGTTTCCAATACGGAACTGATTTCCTGTTAGTTTGAAGCAAATTTCAAAAGGAAAACTTATTAAGGCTTTTCTGATCTGCAAAATTTTGTTGAACTTTGAACTGGGCTTTAGAGCGACGACCTATTTGACATGGCACTGCTAAAGCGATTATCTGGCTATCAAATTTTTGGTTGGTCAAATATGCAAGCAGGATGCGAGTACTATGACGCTCGGGAAGGCTAGGGTGCTAGAGATGGTACGGATGCTAGGGATGCTAGGGCTGCTCTGTGGCATGCCACATTGCTGTTGCTGCTACTGCTGTGGCAACTTTTATATAAATGACTGTAGAAAACTTTGCTAATCTGCTTTAAAAAATCCAAAGAGCAAAACGCCACAATATTCCCAAACATGAAATATGAAAATAGGAAAAGCACCAAAAGCGAATGAATGTGGAGTGGCATGGATTGGGGCAAGCTGTAAAACAGTGTGTGTGTGTGTGTGTGTATAGTGGGGTGGTGGTGTGGTGGTGTGGTATAAAAACTGACAACAGTTGACTTTGACGCGGCGGTTAAACCGCAAAATTCGTCAATTTAAATGAGAGCGCATCATGCAAAGTTTTCAGAGTATTCAGTGTGAAAAATATTAATTTAACTTTTTGCGTTAACAGAGCAATGACATTTGCTTTAACCGCAATACCAAACCAAACACGACACTCCTCTCCCTCCTCTCCAATGCTACACTCATGGTAGCACAACTGCCCTCCGCTTTGTGGCAGTGTAGCAGCACTCTCGTTAGATTTTTGTTGCCTGTTTTCCACTTTTGTGCCTATTGTCTTGCCTGTTGTTGTTTTATTTTGTTGTTATTGTTGTTGTTGTTGTTGTTGTAGTTTTAGTTGCTGTTGTTGTTGTTTTCTTTTTTGGTTGTTGCTTGTTGCTGCCGCCAAATGCTTGTTGTCTGTTTGGGGCATGTGGAATTTGAGGTTGCGTCTGCTGTTGCTGCTGCTGCTGCGTCCGTTGATGTTGATGTTGCCATCATTATCGTAAATTTTTATGCTAAATACATTTTGCTGTAAGACCCGAAAACACACACACACTCACGTACACTCACACGCACACAATACAAACAACAAAAAAATGATGCCATTTGAAGCAGCTGCCGTCACGTGGCTGCGTTTCAGCTACATCTGCTGGTCAAGCCAACGCCCCAGCCACGGCAACAACATAATCAAGGCGTGTAACACCCTACACTCTACACCCTACACACTCACACTTCCACCCACATCCAACACAAATGTAAATGAACTCTACACAAAAGTAAAAAATACAAAACAAAATCATGGAACAGTAGGGATAGAACCCGATAGTGGGGACACTGTGTTTAGCAGTTCCGGTAAAGCATGTTAATTACCGTGTAGTACTTTAGAGGCAGTTAATTCGATAATTATCGATATAAAAACTGGGTGTATGTGCCGAAACACATTCTTCAAGCTATTTCCAATTTTACTAATAGGGTCCTCCAAAAATTGCATCCTTTATGATAATTTTTACTAATAGGGTGCTCTTGTTTTGACTTTGCACAAAGTTAATAGACCCTTATGGGTTTTCTTTTAGGCTGGTTCTAACAAAACGAAATAAAAGCTTAGGTCGAACATTGTCGCCTGCTGCTGGCTGGAAGACCCGCTACCCGCTACCCGCTTTCCAACCAACACCCCCTTAGGTGGTCGTAACGTTAGCAACACACGTTACACATGACAAATTGGAACAATTTGTGGCAGATCTTTATTTAATGCGTGTCCTTGGTACCAAAGATATGCTCATTCCGCTGCAGGTAATTCGTCATCCCGGGACTCGTTGCAGCTATAGCGCTTATGCGGCATTGATTACCAGGCATCAGCGATGTGCTAAGTATGGTATGAACTTCTTTGATGTGCAGCTTGGTCTGTTTGAGTGCATAGAGCGCTTCATGCTTGGGCTCCTTGTAGTCTGTGCGTGCCACGATTTTTGAGGAATTCCTAGCAGCTTCTATTTCTATTTCCGATATTTTGCTCTTCAAATCCGTCCAGTCGTATTTCTCTTTAATCAAATTTCGATATCGCTGAGCGCACAGGGCATGTTCACGCTTCGTGGTTAACATGAAGGAATTGAGCTCGTTGAGCTGCTTCTGTTGGCGTTGCGCCTCCTCCAGATCGGCGCAGTAGCTAAGTTTTAGCTTGTTTATCGTCTGATCGGCCACCTTATATGTATTCTTCAGATCGTTGAGCTGCTGCTGTGCCTTGGCATCGTTACGCATCAGCTCCATTATGGGCTCTGGAGTTTCGTACTGCTGCAGCTCCACGTCCTTGTTCACACACACGTCTAGTTCAGGACAGTCGGGTATGTTGAGTCCCAGCATTTGATCAATGGCTTCGACTCGCCGTTTCAACTTCTCAAATTGCTTTACGATATCGGGAAACTGCAGTGGTTCTTCGGTGCTTAACGAAAGGCTGCTTGTACCAGGGTCCTCTTCATCCTCCAGATCAATAGAGCTATCCCTTGGGTGCACACAGTCACACTGCAGGATTTCAATCGGAGAGGGTTGCTTCATAAATTCATAGTGTTTAACAGGCTCGGCTTCGATTTCCGGCTCTTCAGGCTCACAAATGGGCAAACCTACAGCACGACAGGTGCGTGTATTCGGCAAATATGATGTTGAGCTTGTCGAAGTGATTGTTTCAGTCATCTGACCATCAACCTTATGTTCCTCCATATCATTCATTTGTTTATCCATATCACTTATTCCTTGAAACACTTGCAAGAATTTGACAATGATTCAACGTGGTAAGTTTAATTTAATTAATTTGACTACTAATATTCAACAACAACAACGAAAAGTCAACTATATTAGTGTTATGCTTCATAGTATATTCAATTAAATCGAAATTATTTATGTTTATAATTGGCAGTCAAAGCGAAAACAGGCCTGACTTTTCGGCCAAAGGAGTCTTGGCCAAGAAATATCAATTTGAATTGAAATTTTAATATCCAACATATCATATATATATATCTCAACATCTTGTGTTCGTTTGAAGACATGAATGTTAAATGAATTCATTATTAAATTAGCTTTTGGCCACAGCCAACGCAGACTAACTAACGCTTAATCTCATTAGTTTGTTATTAGATTATGCAGCGGGTATTATCAGCAGCAGAAGCAGCAGCAGCAACAGCAACAGCTGCAACTTCAGCTGCAGTAGCTCTTACCTATGCTCTTGTGGCTTGTGCGGTCTGCACAATAGATGACATTTACGGAAGCGCTTAAGGAGCACTTAACCCAGCGAAAGCCAACACATAAACACTGCAGCTAAACGGCAAGACACGCCCCTGCACCGTCATCGTCCTCGTCCCTGCCCACCTGAGTAGCTATGGCTCTACTGCAGGCATTCAACTTTGAAAGGTAAACGCAGGCAGATGGCGACAGTTTAAGTTGCACACAGACACACAACAAACACACCAACACACACACCAATACACACACCAACACACACACCAACACATACACACATCAATATACACACAGTGAATGTGGCGCGGAGATATTTGCTGCAGAGCTCTCATGCAAAAGGGGCAACAATTCATCTTCATAATGGACCTCAAGGCCTTCAGTAAACACTCAACTCAACAGTTGCAAAAAAAAAAAAAATCATTATTTTTAACCTAACAAATTGTGACAGTTCTATAAGCAACCCGACAATGTCTTGCACTAATTGGAAATATTTATATAACTTTTTGGATTTGGGGAAAAGGAGGCGTAGCAGTTAAATGAAGTATATGTCTAAAAGTATATATGACCAGTCGAGTCTATTGAGTTACGTACATCTATCTGTATATCCCTCTTTTCATCTTTTCATCTGTATGAACACTCGGATCTTGCTAATTATAGCAGCTACAGTATTCATGTTTATTACGAAGATGGCTTTATACCCTCCGCAACTCAGGTTTGTTTCTAATTTGTTATACCTGCTACGACTACTTCACATATGGACACCTTATATTTTTAATTCGCCATAATGGAAACAATTTTAAATGTATGGTTTTTTCATTGAAACAAATGTTCACAATTGAACACTTGCTTTCTTAATTGAAAACCATTTATCGATAATACTATACTACTACTTTTGAACATATTCTTTTTGCGGGCGTGGGTCAAGTTCATTTCGCTTATATAATTAGTTTCTTGGCTCTAGACATTTCTCATCTATTTGTATATTTATCGAAGGGAAATAAAGCTACAAGTGCAACAACAACTGCAAGAGGAATACGAACAACAGGAAGAGCAATTAATCGCTGATACAAGTGTTTGCGAGCACGTCAAATGACAGCTGAAAATGAAGTGAAATCTAATTAAAACCTTTGGAAAATACTTCGAACGGCAGTAGAACAACAACAACAATAACAACAAGCTACATTGAACATCCCACATCATTCCCATATGCCGTTCAGACGAAAATCACAATTGTCAGCGTTAAATTCATGCTCACCTGCGGATACGAATACAAGCAGACACACACACAGATACACACACACACACACACTCTCTCTCTCACACACACACACACACACACTTTCACACACATACACACACATATACGCAGAAGACACAAACAAACAATTTCCCACCCAGAGGCAATAATACGCAAACAACAACAACAACAACAGCATTGAACAGGTGAAACAGACGTTGCCTGTCGAATGGCAAAAAAACTAGCAAAACGGCGAAACTTTCATAGGTATTACCCTTACCCCCATACTCTACCGACCCCCTCTCAGTGACCAACCCACTGTGCGCCTTACCCCCTGCTCTGAATGAGCTGGCGGCAAATGAAACGCGCTGTTGCACACAAAAATAACAAGTTGCATTGGTCAATTCATCGAATGTCGGTCACGGTTGCCTCTTGGGCAATCTGTGTGTATGTGTATATGCATATGTACATACACAAAGGTACATTGGTATGAGTGTATGTATGTCCGTATGTCCGTTAGTCAGTTTGTCCGTTAGTCGGTTTGTCTGCACATGTAAGAGCATGGATGTCAGTGGTTCTGGTTTATCGGGTAGTTGGAGCCGTTGGGTTGCGCCAGCTGGTTGGCTTTACTGTTACGCAGGTACCCTGTTACCCCCACATGTAAACCCCTTATCGACTATGCTTGAAAATTGCAGTGTATACAGTAAATCCGCTTTAAATGGTTAGGGTGTACGCACAGCATAGTGAAACTTGGCTCTGTTTGGATTTTCGATGAAATTAGTTTAGTTTTAGCCAAAATCCCTGGCTGGCTTTTCGCCTTGACAACCTATATTGAATTTGCTGGGTCGCTGGGGTTTTCTATATAGCAAACGTTGCGCTGCATTTTAATAGAAAAAGAAACTCAAACACAACAAAATGCATTAAATGTTGAGCGACTCATGTACTGAAAGAGGAATTAATATGAGAACTAGTTAAATACTCTTAACTGTCGTTGCATTAGTAAAATATAATACCTACATATAGTAAATAAGAGTAGTTCAATAAGTCTGTGACCTTTTATTACATAAATAAAGTAAAACAAATGGAAATATTTTATCAATTTATTATTTGACTATAAAACTTTGCCATTAAGAATATCACGTACTTATTTTACTCCTACACACGTACATATAGTACTACCGTACACGATTATTTACTGAGAGAATCATCTCTCGGCCACTCCCGTTCGTAGCATTCGCTTTTTGCTTTTCCATTTTCTCTCGACCTCTCAATCGATTCCGCTAATCTTCTTAGAGCCAACGGTTTTTTTTATCTGTATTCAGCTCGTGCTGAATTATTGATAATACTTCTTCTACATTCATTCGCGGAGCTTTTTAAGCTTGTAATTTTTATTTTTTTCATCAAGTGTCTTGTTTAATCAATTAATTTAACACAATGTAAGCTATACTATATATTTATATATACATATCTATCAAGAGATTGTATCATTTTAGTTATCTTTTGCAACAACTAAATTTAATCAGCCAACATCTGCGAGAGTCAAGCGGCAGCCCGAAGTATCTCGAGAGCCCCCTGTCTACCCTGCTTATCTGATATGCTAATGTGCCGTTGGGTATTGATGGGGCCGATGGAATACATAGAAGGTATAGCAATGAGGGCGGGGGGCGGTTGGTATTTTAAACACGCCTATCAAACTGAACGCGCGCGCACTGAACACAATAAATCTTCGTCACGGGCCCCAAATTGACATTTTACAACGAAAACCCAACGGATGACAAAGTAAAGTTGCAGCAGCAGTTGCCAGAGCCCTACCAAGTGCCAACTGGCAACTGGCAACCGCGTGTTGGCCAACTCCTCGTGTTTGTAGTGGTTGTGCATTGTAATACCCTTCAATGGGGTAGTTAAGTATAGTGTAGGGGCAACATAGTTTTCTTTAGGGTAATAATGCTTTATATCTGGGAACAACCCAAATGATAAGGGCGAAGAAAGAAAATGGTACGACAACCACAATTTTATTGAACTACATAAATCTTCTTTCTAGATGTAGACAGATTATATAAATATGAAATTCTATATAATACCGAGCAAATTATTTAATTCTCTATACTAAATAGTGTAGAATTTCAATTACTATATCAAGAATGATATTATTTTATAACATTTTATTCATACATAGAACCAATACCAAATTATTATTTTGGTTTGGCATTATATCAAACTTATAACAAATTTTGATAAAGAATAAAATAATTGAATAAATTATAGAAAATATATTATATATGCAAATAAATAAATAAAAGAAAAGGTTTTGGGGTCATTTATATTATAATTCGCACTTTTATAAACATGTCTCTTTTAGCTGAATAAATACAATAGATATAAAATTGGTATGGAAAAAAATATTTAAAATAGTATACCATGTATAACACAAAAATATATTTATTTTTAAGATTTTAGAAATACATTAACTATGGTATGGTATATATAAAAAATTGATCAAAATTTGAGCATTATGCGATATATAAATATATGTTTGTACTGCTGAAATTCGACCCAGTGACATGGGTATCTCTCTATCGGCATATATATTATATAGCAGCAGCTCTTGTTGTTGTTACCTGCTTTTGTTGTTAGTTTTTGTTGTTGTTGTTGTAGTTGTTGCTGTAGTTGTTGTTGTGGTTCTTGTTGCTGTTGTTGCATTTGCTGTCGCTGATATTGTTGTCAACAATGATGGCCCAAAGCATCAGCCACATGCGTTGCGGCAACAACTCATCCATCGTTCGACACACATACGGGCACAGTCTGGCACACACACACACACACACACACATACACAGAGTGTGCACATTGAAGCTGTCAATGCCAGGACACTGGATGTACACAGGGCTCTGATGCGAGTTTTGCCTTCTAGCCATCTTTTATTGGCGCAACTCCACGCACAACCATAGCAAAAAATTTAATATCTGACAGCGAGTGTGTGTATATGCGCAAGTGTGTGTGAGTGTGTGTATGTGTGTGGCATGATGAGCTCGGATTGGGGTATGGCACTAATAGAGTTATCCTGCTGTCGCTGACGATATGAACGCATCGCATTATCCACTGTGTTTGCTCTGCTCTAGCACCTAAATAATTGGAGCACTACGCACTATGCTTCCACCACTGACACCCTCGAATGATAAGCATGACGCTTGCCAGACCACATGGTTAGCTTTTTTTGTGGGTAATCCGTCAGCCAGTCAAACAGCACATGGCACAGCGTTCAACATTCAAGGACCTTAATGCTAAAATGCATTACTCCCAAAAATGTCCATGATACAATATAATGGAAATTGTGTGTCATTTATGCACTAGAAAATTAAAAGCGTATTTCGAAAGATAATGATGCATCTGTTAGCTAGGAATAGGTAACATGAAATCGGTAGAGGAAAATGTCAAATTTAGAAGTCTTCATAAATTGTACTCATAGCGAGAAAGAAAGTTTTTCTACAAATAACTAATGGATTATACGGATTTACCTAATCCCTTACGAATTTCGGTTATAACATAGACTTCGGTTACCGTACACTAAAAAGAAAAATATAAACAAAATTGATTTGAATATTTATTGAATTTTATAATTTAAGCTACAATATGATGAAGCTAGTCATACTGATGCCCATTTCATAGAATTAGTTACTGCCCCATCTGTCAATTAATGTTCAACAATTTTGTTCAAGTTTTTAAATTCATATTAAGTAGCATTTTCCTTTATTTGATTTATATCATTGATTCTAACGAAGTAACATTGGAATTTTTTGTGTGCTTGCGAAATTTATTTCATAGAATTTCTACATTGTTATTTTAATATTTAAGTTTACAATGCTAATTGCTAATTTATTTATAATTCCGCTACTGACGTTGGTAAGCATCCATTCATAGTAAGTTATGTTGTTTAAGAATTTCACACTTGTTCCATATGTAGCTCCAGCAAGTTCGAGCGAACTTCGCTAACAAAACATTGGATAGTCATAACATATTTGGACAAATGCAAGGATGTTCGCCCCTTGTACTAAGTAATGACCTAAATAAAATAAGCCTGGAATATGCTCAGGTAGTACTGCTTTAAATATATATAATATAAAATAAAAATATATATTTTTACCGAACATCTAGCATTTAGCACAAAATGATGCTTATCAGATACCAAACCATATATTCCAGTGTGAAAATGAGACAATTGACACAGACAATCCGCTTTCATGCGCCAAAGCATGGTACGATCAAATTTTAAGCTATGATTGGATAAATTCCAAGGACACAAAATATAACAAACAACTTATTCAAATAATTTGGAAGAGCTCTAAAAAGTTGGGTGTTGGTTTAATATCATTACTTTACGTATGAATTTATATAAATTTTATTTTTCTTATGTATCGTTTCAGACATAGACATCCTCCATTTTTAGCGTTTTTATATGAACCCAGAGGACATTTTTGGGGGCATTTCATATATAATGTTGAAAGTAACTCAGCATGCAAACCAAGAGTACAGAATCCTTTCTATTCTTTAATATCAGCTATAATTTATATCGCATTCAATAGAGGTCTTTTGAATTGATTAGATTGCAACATATTTCGACGTATCTCAAATTCACAACAAGTTCAAAATAAAAGGTAAATAAAAGAAAAGAACACAATATACAAATATAAATGCAATATTATTTTATAAACCTATTAGTTATTGTGATATGTGAAAAGTATTGTTCATTGAAAATAGTCATTGATGAAGCGGTAATTGGTATTATTAACTTAAATTTAATATATTTGCATGTGAATAAATGGAGCCTCAATCTTGACTGTGCATTGATTATCATGTTACAGTTCGACATTCATTATATTTTTCTATAAATACAATTTAGTAAACTTACTAAAAGGGTCAATGTGTGTGTGTGTGTGTGGGAGTTTTTCTGGCATAAAAAACTAAAGCAGCGCTGAAAAGGAAGCCCCCACTTGGCAGTAAATTATCATTAATGTCTGCATTTGACTACCAACAGCTCGATAGTAAAAATCACAACTGGGAGCTAATGTGATATCATTGCCACTGCACCCCATATCACTCGCTCTCTCTCACTTTTACTCTCTCTCTCTCTCTTTCACTCTAGGGTTTGGATTTCTTTTTTCGTATTTCTTTCTTTCTTTTTTTAGTTAAATGCCAAAGGAACTCACATGTGAGTGTGTATCCAAATGTGCTGCTAATGATGATAGCCAACATAACAGGGACAGGACACAACACAATACACACAATATTTAAGGCTGGCATTTAACTGTATGAAGACAGGGGAGGGTTGATGGGTGTGTGAGCTAGAAGCGGTATTAGAAATTCAAATAAGCTTGACGTGCAGCCCTGTGGGATTGGAAAACCTGTGGGGCTGCTGTTGGCGGTCTCCTTTTTTTGTTGGGTTAATTTGAAAACGTGCGATAAGAAAATTCAATTTTTTCAGCTGCTTTTTGCTAGTGACTGTGTCTATGTGTATGTGTGTGTGTGTTGTCAAAGTATTGTGTTATACACATACGCACATATTAGACTATGCGTGTGTGTATATGTGTGATTGGGTTGGTAGTAGTTATTCTGCTGGTTTTCAACGTGATTTTCCTTGCTTTTTGGCAATCAGCATCAGGCAAACAAATTCCCCATTGAGCGACACGAGAGCGCATTGGGAGCACCCGGAGCCCTTCAGTCTTTCAATGATGTTACTAAGCATAGTTATTGTTGTTTTTTGTTGTTGATGTTGTAATTTGGCATTTTTTATACCAAGTGCTATATACACCAGTAAGCGACAAACGAAAGTCACAAGACAAAAACGCAAATACAAGAAAATGTTCTGATCTGGGCTCGGATTGGCATATTTCCTGTCCAGGGTTACTCCTGCAGCTCTTGCTTTTGCCACTGGGACGAAGATTGAGAGTTCAAGAGGCTGAAAAGAAGAAGCAGCAGCAGCTGGTGCTTTGCCAGTAGCGCATTAAATCCTTAAGCACACATTATTATTCAATCAGATATGAACTTTTATTTATTTTCTCTTTTTTTGCCGCCAGCCAAATGTTTTTTTCTCTTTGCTGCTGAGCATTTTCACGCTTTAACATATATACAAGTACAATGCAAAAGGAAAATCAACAATATATACTTGGAAATACATACATACATATAGATGTCTGTATATTCATGGAGATTTCTATATACTATTGGGATGAATATTTAAAGAGTTAAGTAATATTAGCTTGTAATCAATATTCAATTCATTTGGCTTTATGACATTCAAAATATAACAAAATTCCACACTCATAGAAATCTAAACAATTCAAATTAATAAATAAGAATGTGTTTTAAAACATATATAATGTCTAAAACATTTAAAACAATCAATCTCCAATATATTATAATCTTTAAAAAAAAATATAAATCTTTTAAAACTCTAAATTTAATTTTAAAGTAACTTTTTCACTTTCTATCCATACCTTAAAGGGACTTCTGCTGGGAAAAACTGTGTAAGAACTTTATGCAAAAATTATCATAAAATATTGAAAGTGCGCTACAAATGAATAGCAAACTCATTCAACGAGTTATTCGAGTTGGCCACACTCTCAATAACTTTATCGTTGCCGTTCGGTTTCCTTTCGCGTCTTCATCAGCGTCATTTTCATTTTCATTTCCAGCGCCATCGTTTTCGTCCTGGTTCTGGTCGTCATCGTCAGCATCATCATCACTTCATCTTGGAGTGGCGTAGACAGGGGCAAGTGTGGCTGGCACTTCTTCAACTATTTATAAGTTCAACTTGCTCATAAAATTTATGTGCATCGTAAAGGCGGCAAATCGAGGCGAAACACTGACAAAATGTTATGAAATCAAATTTGCACACAAACCGTCCCTAATGACGCTTGCCAGCATGCTATCCCTGTTTCTCACTCTCTACCGAACTCTATCTTACTCATTCTCTAGTCGACAGACTGACTATTAAAACCGAACTGTGTTACCGAAGTGCCAGCCCTACTTGGGTGCTTCGATAGGAAAATGTTTTGCCTGTGGCCTGAAAATTGTTTAATTACACGCGCGCTTAATTACAAGTGTCCCGCCCCTTACAAAGTGGGCGTGGGTGGGTTGTACCTACCAAATTTTTTTTGTTTTCTTTTTGGAACTGTACACTGACCTAATTGAGTAATAAATTAAATAGAATGCATGTTAAATTCTTATTAATTATTAAATTGCTTTCCACCGAGAGACATTAACACCAAGTGTCGACCCTCTTTAGTAGACCGTCTGTCCATCAGTCTCCTTGTCCCACGCAGATGGAGTGTGTATTGCAACTGGGCGACTTAGGTGCCAAGTGGCATGTGGCAAGTGCCAACTACTGCATTTTTTGGCGCATTCTTAGTTCCGGTGGCAGCAATTTGTTGCAACTGTTGCCAATTGCCGCAGCGCACAATTTGTCAGCGAAATGCCAAAAATTTATTTCACTCCTTTGTTAACCAAATGAGAATTTCATTTCCGACAAAAAGTTAAGGAAATTCGGTAAAAGAAATCTCAGAATAATTGCTATGATTTATTAATTTAATGCCTCAAATTATTTATGCTATTTTATTAAAAAAGTATTCGTGTCTACTACAAAAAACGGAATCTTTGTAAATTAATTGAAATACTATTATAATCATAAAATTTTTTAATCTAACGTTATATATTTTAGTGAACTATATTTATATTTAGAAATAAAAGTTAATATGCTAAATGTTTTAAAATATTTTTAAATTCAATGAATATTCCATCTGTAATAGAATTTTATTAATTTTACTTTATTAATAATTGTAACATTAAACACTCTTACGTCTCACTAATATTTTAAATTAAAATTGTCATTATAACAATATATTTTAAATATATTTAAAGTTAAAAACAAATTATTTTTTTAATTATTTGAAATATTATTTAAATAAATATTTTTTATAAGCGTAATTTAATTGCTGGCAAATGTAATGTTTATTCAACGTAGACTTAGTTATAACTCTAAATTAACCATTTTAGTGTGAGAGGATTATCTAATGTAATCGAAATAGAATACAATTTTTTGAATTGTTTTATTATTTAAAATTTAATTAAAAATACTTCTATAATAAACTTCTAGAATGTTCTATCTAAATAGACTTAACTCATAAAAAATAGAATAATTTGCTAGAATACGCTACAAAAGTAGGAAAGTAATTAATTATGTTTCTAATTGTAATAAGCGCACGTCGGATTAAGCATACGCCATGTGCGCGCATCTAATAAAATTTACAGCAAAAATAGAAAGAGAGATAGAGAGACTAAGAGCAAACTATGTAGAACTACATAGACAGGAAAAGCTTGATGAGAATCCACACAGTTGCAGTTGTAGCTGTGCATAGAGCACTTCATACAGACATATTTCAATATAAATTATTGTCAGTTGTAGTGCATAAAATGTCGCATAAAGTTGGCAGTTGCCAACTTCAAAAAACGAAACTGAAAAAAAAAAAACAAACGCAAAACACGTTATTCATCGTTAAAGCAACTACAAAAATAAAAGAGGGAACAGCGTGGAATAGAAATAAAGAGAAACACCAACACCAACAGCAATAGCAACAGCAGCAGCAGCAGCAACAGCAGCAGAAGTAGGGGTAGCAGTAACAACGACGACGACAGACGTGACTGCATGGTGAGATGAATGCACGGGGCGTATGCGCAATGCGATATGCAACAAATTGCTAAACAAATCAAATTTATTGCTACACTCGCGCACGCGAACGCACAACAACAACTAAAACAACAACTGCAACAGCAACAAAATAAAATATCTATATATACATAACACCAACAGCAACACCAACAGCAAACAACAACAGCAACAACATCAGCTTGATATCTGTACGCATGTAAAACGTCACTGAGATAGCTGAAATTAATATGAGCAGACAGTTTTTTTAGGCCTGAGGGTTTTATTCAGTCGATGTTGTTGCTGTTTCTGTTGCTGTTGCTGTCGTTATTGTTACTGTTACGGTGGCTGTTGCTGCTGTTGTTGCTGCTGGACGCTATCAGCGTTTGTATAACTTCATTTGGTTTGTTTGTTTGCTAGCACTGTTGTTATGTTTGTGCCCTGAGCCCACTTACTTTTTGTTAAACCATATTTTTACACACGCACACCCTCACACACCCCACACACCCACACACCCCATACACAACCACAGTAACACCCATGTACACACACCCAGACACAGCTGTAGCAGCACCAGCAACACAGCCATGAAACAGAGACATTAGAGCGAGAGAGAGAAACCGAGACAGAGAAAGAGAGAGAGAGAGAGAGAGAGAGAGAGAGAGAGAGAGAGAAAAAAAAGGGACAGAGTGAGAGAGATAGTAAGACTGAGAGATTGGGAGGGTGAGAGAGGGATCCGCGGCCGAGCAACGTCCGCACAGGCTGCATAACAACATTGCGCTCGGTCAAAACGGAAGTCCGAGTTGTTCTGCGCTAAATTTATGGCAGGCTATGGACGCTCCTCAATTCACAAGCGTGACAGTGGGCCACAAATGAATATAAATGACTTAATATGATAAAATAATATTTATTAATTTAACTGAACCTATATAAAGAATATATATTAAATTATAAAATATTTGGGGTACAAATTGGTTACTTTTTTTACGTGTTTATGTATTAATGAAAATATAAAAAAAATTCATAACTGTAGACACAAATTTTAACAGATTATAAAACATTTATATTTAAATAAAATTTATTTAGTAGAAATTAAAATAATTTGGTTTAAAAATAAATTAAAATAATATGGATTTTCACATGCTTTGTCTTGAATATTTGAATTTTTAATAAACGTGAATTAATTCTCTATAAATATCCCTATAATTAATATTTTATTTGACCTTGCATGTATTTTCATACACTTTGTATTAAAAATTGAATTTGGAATATTTAAATTAACTAAATAAATATATATCAACGTGCAATTTTATTATCCACCAATTTATATTAAAATGTTTATTTTTATACCTGATTTTTTTATAATATATTTTAATATCGATTATATAAATTTTTATGTACTTATTGACCTTATAAATATTATATACCTTAAACATTCAAATAAATTTGAGCAATTTAGGTAAATTTACGCAAGACAAAATTTTGTTTCTGCCCACTGTTCCATATCATTTATTATTGTAGCTGTAGCTGCTGTTGCGGGCAGTTGTTGATTTTTATTTTTCGCAATTAGGAAGTTGTTTTTATTATTTTTTACAGTTAAACAAACTAAACACGCACACACATATAGAACAAACAACTAGCTGTGGCAAAAGTCACGCCCCCATGGCCACGCCCACCCGCTGCTTGCAGTCTATCAAGGAGCAGCCACATGGCCACGCCGGCACGCCGACACTTATTCATCAGCCGGAAGTTTGCTTGCCACTTCCATTGTTGTTGCTGCTGCTCTTTTTGTTGTAATTGTTGTTGTTGTCGTTGACATTGTTGTTGCTGTTGTTGTTGTTGTTGTTATTGCTGTTGTTGCTGTTGCGTGTTTCTGCTGCTGCTGTTGTCATGCAGACTTGTTGTTGTCCTGGGTGTGTGCCGCTCATGCAAATTGCAGCAGCAGCAGCAACAATAACAAATTACAGAGAGAGAGAAAGAGAGGGAGAGAGAGAGAGAGATACTATAAAAGATACAAGATTCTAAGCTATAGCTTATATATATACACATACATATATACAATACACATACATATATACATTTTTATTTTAAATTTATATTTTAACTGTATTACATGCTCCGCACCCACAAGCAGCAGCAGCAGCAACTGCTCTCCCACAGCTCCGCTCCACATTTGCTGCATTTTCCCAGCATTTCCCCACTGCAGCGTCTTCGTTTCTGTTGCTGCCTCTGAGCTCATGGCTCTGGGCTTGTTGGCCAACGGAATCGGAAGTTATAGTTATGCCGCTCGCGCGCGCGCACTTTGAATTATTTCGCCAGCAACAAGAGCAACAGCAACACCAACAATAGTAGCATGCAACATGAAACAGCAGCAACATCAACAGCACCAACATCAGCAACAGCAGCAGCAACAAAACTTTATTTAAAACTTTTGCGGTTAAGCTGGTTACTTGCTAGCTTGGTTTTTCCTTCGGCTGGAAAATGCACAGTGTGCCTGAACGCTTAAGTTTTCTGTAAAATATTTAAGCTGCATTTCTTTCGTTGTATTTTGTTTAAAATTCTCGAACAAGCTTATAAACATAGGGGCTGGGCAGACACACGGATGGTGGGCATGACCAACTGTTGGCAGCTATTAAAATTATACAGCTCCATGTTAAAGCACAAGGCATTTTGCTGTAAATGTCCAAGACGAAGAGGGAGCAGGAGAAGTAGAAGAAGACGAGGAGAAGTATGAGAAGAAGAAGAACTTTTCTTAATCAGCAGCAGATTAACTAACTTTATATAGCTGCTTAAATTTGCAGCATTCCAAGCAGCGCCACACACAAAGGCTGCTCCAACTCACTCCTACAGTATCTCACTCTCTCTCTCTCTCTCTCTCTCTTCTTTTCACTCTCTCGCCCTCTCGCTTTCATCATCTTTTGCTGCTTACCCTCATTGGAGCTGGCAGCTTGTTCCGGCAGCGTTGGCATCATAAAAATTTTCAATTTCATTTGCGTTGCACAAAGACGTGCGTTGCGTTGCGTTGTCCATTGGCAGTCCAAGAGATCGACTGAGGTATGGGCTAGGGTTGCATCTGGGGCGGGGGCTGTGGGTGTTGCAGGATACTACTGGCATATCGCTGTTGAGCACCTTTCAGCGACACGACGAGAGCCAATAAAAGTGTCAGAAACGGGGCAAACTGACAAAGCGTTGCCTGCTTTGTATTTATGATGAGCAGCGCCTGGTCATGGCCCCAGGAGCAATACCAGATATACCACTACCCCTACCACACTCACGCACACACACATCCTATCATCCCATAACCAAAGAGAAGCAACCTATCCATGCCGTATCGTGCTGGTGTTCTCAAAGCCGCAATTGCCTTTTGCTTTTGCCCCTTTTTCCCAGATGACCCCCCACAATCACCATCACGCGCACCCATGCTTCCTCGCCCCGCTCCAATTGGCATGTGGCGCGGGCCAAACAGCCAGAGCACACACAGTTGAATGCCTTTGATTCGAAATTGGAATAGAGCATGGTTTTAGAATTGATGGAATTCCTATAAATTGCACCTTACTGCTGCTCAGAGCAGTCACGACAACACTGACACCACCACCAGCAGTACCACCACCCCTGAACACCCGCAGCATTTATACCACTGGCAGCAGCAGCTGGAACAAAAACTGCGTTGGCTCTTGTCTCTTGTCATAGTTTTGCTGGGGACATTTTGAATTTTGAACTGGTACTGGGGGCTTTTCTTCGAGCCTTTTGCTCGTTTTGCGTTGCATCCATTTCAGCAACCCACTTGCTCCCCTTCTCCCTATGGCTATGGCTTTGGCTTTGTGCAAATAAATTATGGCTTAATACGATAGATTCTGTGTCGCTGACAACGGGACTTTTTCTTGGCAAAAACATTTGCGGTCACAAGATTTACAATCCTTTGACTCTTGGCCCTTGACTTAGCGCAGAGTTGCTCTAATAATTGAAAGGAAATGCATTTAAATTAAATTAAAATTGATTGATTTACACTAAGCATAAAAAGATTAAATAAAAGTTTAAATAAATTTTATAGATTTGAATGCCATTATGTTAAATTTATTAATTTAAAGACCACAATATAATTTAAATTAAATATTAAATTTCTTTCAAGAACTATTTTGTTTTAGTTCTTATTTCGTTTGGTACAAATGTAATTTATTTAAATTTATATTCTTTTGAAGTTCATATACATATTATAAAGTAAAATTCCATATATTAATTTCATATATAAACCTATACTTTGCGAATAGTGAGACTTCATTTAATGTCAAGCTCTCAAAGAGACATCATTTTTTTAAACAGTGTCGTAAACACTTTTGAAATGCAATTAATTTAAAGATATGTATGAAGACATAAAGTTAACTATCGAATGATGCAAACCGAAAGAGACCCGAACACATAAGAGGGAAGCATAAATTGAAGGGAGCCAAAGAAAAGCCGGCAAACTTCAGAAATGTTCTCATTATGCTGAGCGAAGATGCGAAATGGCTCCGTTTTCTGGGTGCTTCTGTCATTACAGATGCTCTACGAAAATGCTGAAAAAATGAAGTAAGGGTGGTCGGGTGTTAGGGTAGCCGCACATGGGTAAAGTTTGGCGAAAAAGAAAAGAAAGGGGAAGCGGAAATGCATCAGTGTCAGATTTTCGGCGTGCGCGAGTTGTGCGCCCAATGCAATTTCGTTAGGAACTGCGCAAAGTTGTTAAATTTTACGATTTAATTGCGAAACTATTAAAAATTACGTCTCTTTTCACAGGGCGTCCTAGTTGTTGCCTTTACAGTTGCAGTTGCTGTTGCATGTTGCTGCAAATGCAAAAGTTTTAAGTACTAAAAATGGGCGAGCTTAATGATGCCGCATGCAATCGCGCACCAATACACAAGAACTTCAAATGCCACCACAGATACAAACAAAATCCCAGTCCATGTACCGCCACACCCCCTCACCATATCCCTCTATACTGTCAGAAGTTCTCTTTCCACTCTCTCTCTCTCTCTTCCTATTTTATTTTTGGCTTCTTGGTATATCTATCTTGAACATTTAGTAAACGGTTCCGTTACCCTACACCCTCTACTGTCACATTGGCATATTTCCTGCGACCCTCTATTGGGGAATATATTTTGTGGCTCGTAAATATAATTCAAGTTGAAACAGCTTATAAAAGTTGCTATTAATGTGCAGTGTATGCAAAAATTGTTGCAGTTTATGTACTACACCCTAATGATCAGTCATGCCCCTAGACATCGCTAATAACTAGACTTAATAAGACATAATAAGCTGCTAAGCAGCTAGTCCAATTTTCTTTACTGTTCCGAGGGTTGTTCGATTTCTTTATAGAAAATTCATTTCTCAATCAAATTTATTAGTTTTGTCTTAGAATTATTTTTTCTGGTCGTATGTTAATACTTTGTAACGAGATGTTGAATGTTTTCATGAAATAATAATCTCCCAAATTATTTAGAACAAATAAAGCATAATTGATATGCTAAAAAAAAGAGATACAAATGTTTTTAAAATTAACCTTTTTTGAAAAAAAACGTGTATATTAAATTATTTAAAAATAAACATTTAACGTAAATATTTAATTTATTAAAAAACATATAATTAAAGAATGTTTAAAAATATATATCATAAGTAAGAACGATCACAACGCCAAGTAATACATAAATATCATGGATTATCCTTCATGCTCAAGTGAAAATGAAACATATTCTGTCTGTACAAATTTATATACTATTCATTAAAATAATAATTAAATCTTTTCAAAATATATATTTACATTACTTTCAGGTGAATGTGAAGTAAATTCGACTAAAATTTCAACACAGTAAAAGCGCAAATCTAAATTATCTAAAATTTAGATTATTATTATTATGAAGACTTATTTATAAATTTGGCAATTTAAGCTGTGACTCAGTTGTTAAGATATTCAGTTCTACAGCTCTGCAGTTATTCACTTGGCTCATTTGTACAGTTTATCATTAGGTCGATTAATGTGACGCACACGTTTGTTCTATTGGCCTGGGCATGAAACTGTTATCAACAATTAATTAAATTAGTGCTGATCATTAGGTCACGATGTGCGGGGCGTGGTCGCTGCCGACAGCACAGACAGACAGACCGCACATTAAGTGAAAGACGCAACATGCAAAAGCGCAGCAGCACCTGCAACATGCGGCCGGATTGGCAAGCCGACTTTGAGCTGGCAGCAACAACGGCAGCAGCAGTAGGAGAAGCAGCAGCAGCAGCAGCAGCGGCATTAGCATTAACAGGAAAAGTAGCAGCAGCGGAGGCTACATCATCAGCCGTAGGCTTGCCGCATATTACGTGTGGGCAATCAGCATACACACACACATAACCCACACACACAACACACACATATACACAACACACACATATACACAACACACACAACACTCAAACACACGCAAAGTTATCCATTGCCAGGGGCCATTAGTTGTTGTTGCCATGCCACATAATCATTAGTGCTCTTATTGTTGTTGTTGTCACTATTGATGCTGTGGTTGTTGTTGTTGTTGTTGTTTCTTTTCTTGATGTTGTTGTTGTTGTTATTGTATTTCTCATTGTTGTTTTTGGTGTTGTTGTAAATGTGTATTGTGACTGTGATTTGTTGGCATCGTTATTGTTGTCGCTCTCAGCAAACTGTGCATAAATCGTGCTCACCTACACTGCGTTGCGATAAATCTGTAATGACCCTCCCCCTCCCTTCTCGCTAACCTCTACCCCCTATCCTGATCCACACACCACCTCTGCCCCCTTTCTCCCACCAAAGAGCCTGTGGCCAGGCGAGGCCATAGCAACTGAGTCCAGAAATGCTCTGACATGCAGATTCATATGCTGCCGCAACCACCGACAGGCCACACACACACACATACACCACATGTACCACATGCATCACACACACGCACACACACACGCACACACACACGCACACACACATGCTTTTCCACAAACCTACACACCAGCACACCGACACACACACACACACAGAGAGCTGCTTATTTAAGTTAATTTGCGTGTGTTTAAATATGCGTAATTATTGTTTATCTACAATGTGTAATGCCCATGCTCCACTATAGCATATGACGCACATGGGAGACCATTACAGTCCACAACATCACCACCACAAGAGATGCCTTTGTTTTGCTTCTCTTGTTTGTTTTCCCTTTTTATTTCTATTGAAAATTATTTCAAGTTTACATATACTTGTGCAAGTGCGGTACTCAATTACACTAGTCGAGTGCGCCTGAACTTTGTTGATTTTATAAGTATTTAAGTTTATTATTGGCATTTAGCCTTTAATAAAACAATTAAATTGTTGTAGCAGTCTCATAACTATATATATATATATTTACTCATAGGTCTCCAACGACTATACGATCGTCTATTTTAATGAAATATCTCGAATGAATCCAATTGTTATAAATTGATTTATTATTATAGTATAAATTAAATTAAGTTAAAGTTCGTTTATTAAAAGGAGTAGAAAAATTGTTATTAATACCTAGTCACAATTTATACAGCGATGAATATAATGAATATATTTAAATATTTTTAGACACTCTTCGAAGATCTCTTTTATCTTTCTCTATCGTCCTCTATTAGCCATTCTTTGCCATATTGACTTTTCTGGCCAAACACTATCTATTTCTATATTTCTCTTACATTGTCCCTTCTTGTATATGCTTAACTAATAAAATTCAATTTACTATATACAAATGTTTCCAAGTAACCATTATATCTATTTAAATATGATTAAAGAAGAGCATTAAATATATGACTTCATTTTATTTGAAGTGCATATTCAATATTTGTTGCAACATGATTTCATAATTGCAATTGTGCAATAAGACAGCATTGTGTATCGATAAGTTCTTGCAGTTTTCATTGCTTTCTGTGTATTTTCCGTGGAAATTTTTCTTAATGACGCCGAGATTTGTTTGCCATTACCCAAGGATCTGTGGCCGGCAGACACAATTCAATATGCTTATATGACATTTAAGTGCACGCAACGGCATAATTAAAATGCATTGCGGCAACTTGTATTCCTCGCATCGAATGTGGAAAGCTGGAGAATGGAAAATTCGAGAGAGGGTGTATCTACGGGGCCATAACCAAGGCCAATCAAGCGAGCGAGGAAATTACATTGCAATTATCAACTGCAATAAAAATGGCCACAACTCAAAATTTAATTCAGACCTTGCAGCGGGTAATTTTTAAGTTTCATTGCCAGAAATCGATGGAACGGAATCAAATACACAGATACAGATACAGATACATATAATTATACAGATACAAATTCATATACAGACACATTTAAATAAACATATACAGTTACAGATACATCTGCAGATACATATGCATATGCAGATACAGATACAGATACAGTTACAAATACAGAGACATAAAAAGATACAGTTGCAGATGCAAATACAAATAGAGATACATATACAGATACAGATACAGAAACAGATACAGATACAGATACAGATACAGATACAGATACAGATACAGATACAGATACAAATACAGATACAGATACATATACATATACAGATACAGATTAAGATACAGATACATGTACAGATACAAATGCAGGTACAGATACAAATGCAGGTACAGATACAAATGCAGGTACAGCTAAAGATACATTTTCAGAATCAGACGTATAACGAATCTATATATATTTGTATACTTGGACATTTGTATACATGAGATGTTAACAACCTATGGACCTTTTAGGCCAGGGATTATGAAAAACAGTAAAAGCTGAAAAATTACGCGCAGCGAGAAAATTGTAACCCCCTATAGTGCATATTTGTATCTACGAGCGGCAATTACAGAACACAAACACACACACACACACACCACACATGCACGTACATCAATTAATTACTTTTATGCTGCCATAATGCTCAATGGAAGCCCCAGACCCGGTTATAGCCCACGATTCGCTCTCTCCTTGTAATGACAAATGCAAATATTTGTTTCAACTTTCGACCGCAGGTCAAGCAAATTTTTTTGCAGTTCACATTCGAGTGGGAGCATTTCCATTTTCATCAATATACATATAAATATATGTGTATATAAATATATATCATTATGTATGACATTCAATGGCATATAGAGCTATTTAAAGTCAGTCTGTATGCGTCTTTAATGCCACTTTATGCGAGATACATATTTTTCACATATACACACTTTTCGCTCTTAATTAATATGATCGCTGACTTAAACATATAATATTGTTTTAATACAACTTAATTGGGGATTTTAAATTTTTAATTTCATATGATTTCATATTGATTTAAAGAACATGTGTTTCTCCAAAAGTATTTTTTCTGGTGCGGATTTAAACCCCTTATTTTAGTCCACACAAATCCAGGCATTACAAGAGCTTGAAAAGATTTACAAAAATTTTTAAATAAATATGATATCAATGCACGTGATACTGCAAAAAGTTTCTGCCCATTCCACCACTAACAATTCTTACTATAACTTTATACAATATAGTTTATATACGTATGGATTTTTTTGTATGCTCAGATTTTGGTTGGCATTGTATTCATGGTGGATGCAATCGGAAACGGATTCATAGAGCGCCAGAGCTCGAAGGAAAAGCAACGAAGGAGCACATTAAATAAAGAAAATGCATATAAGAAGGCGACTTAGAAAATCCGTTGCATTTGAATGCATCGAGGCGCACTTTATGATGTCACATTTACACACACACACACACACACACACATGTGGTGTAACAACAAAGGGCGGACAGCTTTATCTGTGGTTAAACTGGCTGATATTTTTTGGTGGCAGCTTCACACAGCTGACACAGAGCTTCCGCTTTTACCCTTGCGACTCACATTGTGTCTGGGTTTTAGTTGTTACCCCACACCCCTCCCCCACCCAATCACACACACTCCCTCCCAGCCACCCTCCGCCAGACACAGCCGCTTGCTGGTTTCCTGGCAATCCGAGATTTACCAAATGCAGCAATGCCGTTGATCGCTGCATTTTCGCCTCGCCGTCATCAGCGGTCGCGGGCTTTACACACACACACACACACACACACACACAC
>JBANCZ010001200.1:0-22387 GCA_037040025.1 Sphaerogastrella javana | reverse complement strand
GCGTGTGACAGATAGAGAGATATAGAAACAACCTATCTGTTTGCGTGGAAAACGCAATTCAAAGCAATAAAGCAAGAGAGACCGATAAACAAAAACAAGAAAAAGAAAAAGCGTGATAGCGCCGCTCCGATCAGTGGCTAAAGCAACAACAACAACTATTGGAAGAACAAGAGCAACAACAAACCGGCCATCAAAATGTACAGCGATCAACAGCAGTTTGTGTTAGTTAACGGTGGTACGCTGAACAGTAACGACGCTGTCGGCGACGAGCGTCATCGAAGTCAGACGACACACAATATTAGCAACAACAATAGCAACGTTCACAACAATAGAAGAGCCCTGCAACAACTCGAACAGCAGCAACAGCAACATCAACAACAACAACAAGAATTTCTCGGCGCGGTCGTCCCTGTTGGTGAATCAGTGCAAAACGCGAATTATACAAACGGCAAGTGTCAAACGACGCAGGCGACATTATTTCTAAATCACAACTACGGCAAAAAAAATCCGCCCAATTCGCCATCGAATAACGTTGCAACAGCCGCCGCGTGTGTTTATACGAATAATAATAGTAACAACAACATCAACAACAACTTTAGCAATTTAAGTTTCTACGCCCAGCAACCAATAAGCAACTACAACAACAACAACGAGAACGAGTACGAGCTTTATCAGCAAGTGCAGGTGTGTTCCCCTTTGCCCTTCAATCGCGTGGCATCGCAGTCATCGCTCAAAACTTTTCGCTTTGCTTTTTGCGCCCTTATTCTTCTTCTATTTCTGCTTTTTGCCACTGCGGCCAGTGACGGCGGCTGCTTCTTTTGTGGGCGCTACAATTTTTTGTTTTTTTTCTTTTCAATTTAATTGCAACATTTCACATTGCGTTTTGTCGCTTGCGGACATTTCGCAATTAATGAAAATGTTAATGAACTTCACACGCTGCGCACTGAGCGCGGCGAAATACAGAAAAGCCGCACATACGTCTTACGTAGCGCCGCGCGACTCACCAACTCGCCGCACCGCGCCTCAACTCGCCGCAGCCTTTTTTTCGCCAGACAGGCGGCTACCTACTCTATTTTGGTTGATATCGCCTATATGTAGAATGACCGGTAAAAGACAGACCAAAACATGCACACACACACACAAACACACACACTCACGCAATCAGACACACACAGAGATAGAGAGAGAGAGAGAGGAGGAGAGACAGTCAAAGTTCTGTGGCACTGGCACGCGAATGTGTTCCCCTTTATATGCTCATGCACAAATACATACATACAAATAGACACACATACACGCACATGTACATATGTATGCATGTTTGTAGTTTCTTCGTTCTTTTGCCTTTCAACTTCTTTTTGTTGACGTCGCGTTTCTTCTTTTTAGTTGTTTTGCTGTGCGTTCGGTCCCGATTGTATAACCTTTAAGCTCAAAGAATTCCTATCGATGGTGGTCTGACGGTTTGTCCAACATGATTTTAATGATTAGAGCAGACTTTTATTGTCGGATTATTTGCTAGTTTTGAGTTCTTGGAATCTTTCCAATAGATCTGAATCGTAGAATGTATTTACTTAAAGCAGAAAAATATATTCCGGTTTAACTTACTAAACGTAGGTAAAGTTGAAGATTTATATTTATATAAGAAAATATAATATGTTACATCTAAAACTAAATCACAATTGATAAAAGTCTTCAAATGTTGAATAGATCATATAATGTTTAGTAAAGGGAATGGAATTAGACTGAAATAAAAATGTGATGAACATTTCAAACCAAAATCTAATTTGATAACCGTCTTCTAATGTTGAAATGTATGTAATAATGTAAAAACAATAATAATTCAAATAATAACAATAATTCAAAATATAAAATATATACATATCGGATCAGATCATACTATTATGTTTTATAGGGTATACAAGTTTCTTTTTGAACTTGTTGACCCTGTTTAAGCACTTAGGCCCGTTGCCCCAAGAAACATATGCATGTATGTGGAAAGTTGACCAAATGTCCACTCAACTGATATTGAGTGAGTGTTTCTGAGCGTGTGTGTGTCCAGGTGTCGGTGAATGTGTGTGTGTTTGTGTGTGTGTAGAATTGGAACAAGTTGGCGTCGTTAGGTCCAGAGCCACACCTACATTTGTACCAATTCACGCAGTCCACGCACAATACGGTTGACAGATATATGCAATTGGTATATGTTTTTTTAGTTTTATGCAATCTCTCAGGTTATTTTTTTGCATTAAGTGTTTTCTGTCGTTATTGAGGCGGCGTATCATCCAAACCGCCCACATTGCACAGCCGTCATTCATGTCATATCCTATCTAACTTGTTGCTTTTGCTAACTCAATGCCGAATCGACCACTATTACCAACAGCAACAACAATATCAACAAAAGCAGCAGCAGCAGCAGCAGTCCGATCCGTACGACGAGAACTTTGACGAGGATATGGAGGCCGAACGAGATCTTGCCGATGACGCACAATGGAAGAAAATCCAACAGAACACCTTCACACGCTGGGCTAATGAGCATCTGAAGACTATTGATCGCTCCATAAATAATCTGGAAACTGATCTATCGGATGGCCTGCGTCTGATCGCTCTTATCGAGGTGCTGTCGCAGAAGCGGATGCCCAAGTACAATAAACGCCCAACATTCCGTAGCCAGAAACTGGAGAACGTATCGGTTGCACTCAAATTCCTTCAGGATGAGGGCATTAAAATTGTTAATATTGGTGAGTTTTTCCCGAATTCATTTCATAACTATTTTTCATGTTTAAGTATATTTATCTGTCATTTCTGGGAATTTTTGGATTAGCCTTTTTTTAATGGGTTGGGCTGCGTTCCCAACGCATATGTGTACATGGAGTCAAGTTTTGCGGCTCCGCAGTCACGTTTCATTGTGGCCATGAGTCAACTTCTATTTGCAATTTGAAAAGTAACGAATATGTTCATTCAAATTGCATAATATGCGAATATTTCATTGCTATCAAGGGAGTTCAGAGCGGATAGAAACAGAGAGGCTACCATAAAGATGGCGCGTGAAACACACCAAGCGCATAACTCTCAAGCCTCTCGTTTAAAGCTGATAACTTCTCTCTCTCTCTCTCTCTCTCTCTCTCTCTCTCTCTCAGTCTCTCTGTATTTCCGTCGTTGCATTCCAAACAAAACGTTTGCTAGGCAATTTTTTTAGATTCAATAAACAACAAATGATGTCATGCCTAGCAGATGTTATTTTTTTATTATTCAATTTTTACTTTCATTTGTATTTTAATGCATAATTTAAGATCAGTATGACAAATTTTGCAGTACCTGTAAACACGTTTCATACAAGTACAATACGAGAGAGCGTATTACTCGTATATGATGTCAGATAATGCCCTCATACCCACCATACGATACAATCGTTATGCTGTTAATGCTTCTCATTCGTTACGATCAGCTTTTGATGGCATGTTTCCCACATAAAAAGAACACCAGCGAAGCGTGGACAGTTCTGAAGGTCTATTTCATTGGGGAACATATCGTTTTTCTAAAACAACAACAACTACAACGAAAAACACCGCCCTAACCGAACCTCAGTATAAGTTGTTTTCCATGCGATCTAATAGCACAAAGAAACAGTAAAATGAGATAAAAAATGAATCAAATTTTAATAGTGTGATAATTTGCATTGATTAAAAACTATGAACATGTGATATGATGGCGTTTATTAAATAACTCAGCGTCATATCAAAGTTTATTTCTCTCTGAGTGTTTGCACATTATATGATCTGTAATTGCCGCTCTAAACTAAACCAAACTTTGCTTTATTTTATTTGATTTTGAGAGTCCCGTGACGTAATTGATAAGCTTACAAGATTTAGTTGACAACCTCGGTAGAATGCTTCAGTTTGTATGTTTGTACTTTCATTACGAGCCAGCAGATAAGGGGCAAGATCGTTCAGTGGGTGACACAAATACATGTGTGTATGCACATCAATAAATATTTGTGTGTAGACAGAAAAAGGTACATAAAAAAACCCGTTTGTCAATAATTGACAGCTACGTAAATAATGTTAACATTAATGTGTTTCAACCGTTTCTATACCCTTACCAAGGCAATGACAGTTTTTAAAATAGGTTCGTCTTAATGAATTCAATATGTATAAAATGACATTGAAGATTCTTGAGAATGGTTAGTTATAGGTTCTCCAGATGAAATATGAAAGTAAATATATTTGTACATAAATTTATGCATTTTTGCATTACGATAAGAGTATACACAAATCTTAAAACAAACCCATTAAATTATATTAAAGCTTCACACTATTAAATTATATTAACGCTTCTGAAAGGGTATTTAGTGTACGATACAATACCGGAAAAGTGTTTCATAATTCCAATAACTTTGAACCCTTTTAGAAGGGTATTTACTCTACGATACTTCAACTGGAGCTGTTTCATTTATTTGGGGCTGCTTTTATCAACAGAATCAAGTAGAAACGGTGTTAAAATGCTGTATAAAGATATGGTATTCAGTTAACGCAAAATACGGTCGAATTGTGAGAGTAAAGCAAATAAATTCAGTTATTTTTACTTATTTAATTTCATAGCTAATCAGTAAAAGAATTTTTGCTTTCATTTCACAGAAATTTCCAATCATCGTCATTGATAAGATTTCGCCAAATAAATGAATGATTAGAATTTGTGCTAAAGTATGTTCTAGCGGTCCGAATAATTATGCAAACTGACTCATGCTAGCATATTAAAGTAAATTCTTAACCATGTGAATGCGTCATCATTTTGATCAAACTTGTTAGACTCTGTTAATAATGTATTTATGATGTTGACGAAACATTAAATAAATCGTCAACTGTTCGATGATATCGAAAAATAATGTGAAAGTTATTTTTATTGAACTGCAGTTTCTCTAACAACTATCGACACATATGCAG
The DNA here is from genome assembly GCA_037040025.1 of Sphaerogastrella javana. Taxonomy (NCBI): domain Eukaryota; kingdom Metazoa; phylum Arthropoda; class Insecta; order Diptera; family Drosophilidae; genus Sphaerogastrella; species Sphaerogastrella javana. The sequence continues at coordinate 17,453 of JBANCZ010001200.1, read as the reverse complement.
TTAAATGTCTTTGTCAAACAAAACTCAATAAATTTATCTGATTGGTGAAAATTAGTTTTTCTTTTGCAAAATTTATATGAATTATAGACCGTTCATTAATTTAACGATCTTCAGATTATGAACTTAAAACGCACCTCTTCCTGCTGAGAAGAGAAAATTATTTTGCAGATATAGAAGTGAGTTTTAACATGGCAACTGCCCGGTTTGTGGAGTCGGTCGCTCTGCAAGAGAAACTGGTTTCCGAATTCCTCAGTCCTCAGTTCTCTGTACAATGTGTCCAATGTCACAATTCATTTATCTGTTACGAGCATTTTTTATTCTCGAATTTCTTCTTTCATGCTGTCAATTGAATTAGCGTGAAGTGTTTGGGAGTTCTGCGGTCGGTTCTGTGGTCCCGGTTCCAGCTAATTCTTCGGGCAACAAATTTATAGTATTTCCTGTACTTCTCGTATCTTCAAAGGTTTGTGCTAAAATCTACGAAAGAACAAAAAATGATAAAGCAGTCGCGCAATAAAATGCAAAAATAAAATTATAAAAAGCACTAAGCAAAGAGAAACAGCCTAATACGTTTGTTTTGATACATATATCTGCTTCAATGTGAGCACATATATGAGAATATACACAAAAGTCGCTCAGTTTACTCAATGACATCATCTGTGGTTTTTTTCGAAGTTTTTTTACGGGACTGCGCGAAGTTTGTGCTTCTTAAAAAATGTTTTCTGGATTGTTTTTAATTTTTGACTTCAGCACTACATATACTATACGTATGGTTTAGGTAGAGATATGTTAGTACGTGTTTACGACTAATATCTTTTACAGTTTGTTATGTTTGTTGTATTCTCTCAACGCTCGATTTGTCACAGGCAATTGATTGTTATTGATGACGCCATATGAAGGCAAGGGCTCAGATGCCATTGCCAGAGCCATGGCTATAGCCAGATGTCAGGCGGAAGCTAAGCGATTTTAATTAAACACAAATTTATTTCCCATAAAATAGAAACATAATTGAGGATTCCATGTTCTATGTTCAAATTCTCTAAACAGATTGTTTGTTATTATTATTTTCGACAATTTTGAAGTGCTTCATTTAAATTTATTGCAGTATCAAATCAATCGTATAAAATATTGTTACAAAGTTGCATATCTCCATTTTAGTCAATTAAAGATTTACTTTAACATTACTTAATATTATAATTCCCTCATTCTTAGTTCCTCCATTGATGCGAATAACTATGATACATACAACACCATAAATATTTGAAATAGTAGCAATATTTGTTGATATTATTAATACATATTAACTTTGTCAAGAGTTAAAAAACTTAAAGCAAATTTTTATTGTTTGTTCTAAGAAAACATAATCTATATACATTATTTAGGGCTAATCCCAGTTATGTTCATAACAGGAAAAGTGCGTAATGTTAAAAATTTTTTTCATTGATTCAATTACTCTTTACTTAGATATTTTGTAAGAATTTATGTTTTGGGTTTTCAAAATTCGTCATGCAATGATATAAGAACATCATATATGAATATCATACAAATAATTTAATAAATCCCCATTCTTAATATTTATAATTTCAATTCCGTTGGTAAAGTCTATTTAATGAAACTCCCATAACCTTTTTCCAGATAAATGAATTTACCTCCTATTTGATTTAAGTACAGGCCCTTAAATCTTACTAAACTAAACTAAACTACTAAAAGATTGTTTGTTTTTTTTTTTTTTTTGTTGGCAGTTAGCAGTTTATTCTTTGTTATCTTGTTTACAGTCGGAATATGTACATAACTTTGCAGATGGGTAAAAAAAAAGGAAACAATAATTTGTTGGAAAAGAATACGCAAATATTTAACAATTATGTATCACATGGAAACTTTTATCTGTTTTTGCGGCTTCCGAAGTGTTTGTCAGTTATTTGTTGTTGCCAAATTTTTCAAGCCAAACTCACTTAGATGAATCATAGTGAATAGGTGAATATGCAGCCACAGTTTCAACGGATTTCCGTTGAATTCGACTGACTCTTTAAAGTCTAAAGTGTATTGATGATCTTGGCATGCAGTCAGCACGTATTAATCATTGCATATATTGAATTTATTGTCGTTTGTCATTCATTCTGGAACTTGTTCATATGACGACATCAATTTGGAACTCGTCATGGTTTTACGCTGGTTGCAGGCAACGGACGACTGACTGACATTGGATCACTGAAAATAGAAATGATTCGAAGCTCTGGGTTTAGTTACGAGGACAGGCATTATCATCGTCATCGTCATCATTGTTATTGTGATAAGATTATGCGCGATTATTACTGGTTAAAGTGAATTATATTCGCTGCGCTCTCTAATCTGGAATCTGTTCCGTTCTAACATTCTCCGCCAATTTAAACATTTATTCAAATTAGCAAGTTTGTCCGTCAAAGGCTGTTAGAGACAGACACGCAGACCCGGTTCAATTAACCCCGAAACAAGTGCGCGACGATGACAATGAAATATGATTATTGCTTGGGAGAAATTCCAGAAACTACTACTATACACTACACTCCGACAGCAACTATAGCTACAGCTACATCCACAACAACTATACCATCAAAGTGGGCCACAAGGCGAACAGTTTATATTTGGTTCCACTGTTTGGACTGCAGCCCACGCCAAAGCTGTCCAAATTCAGCTTGGAGGCTTAAAGTTATGATGATTGTTGCCGCTTCTTATACGACTGGTGCCAAGCTCTAGAAGGCTCAACTTTCTATGAAATGCCAGCAATTCCGTATCGTTGTTAGCACCGCTTGAGCTTTTGCCATCGCTCGGGTCTGCCCTGCTTTATACCCTGTGCTCTGTCTCTAATTTAATTAGCGTCGCGCGCGTTAAGCCGATCTTGGTCTGTATGATTAGGCCAGGTCGTGTGGAAACTGGTTTCCCAGGCACAGTGCAAACCATTTAGGCCGTTGGAAAAATGTCGGAAAAATCACACAGTACATAGACTTAACTTAGATACTCTCTCTCGCCCATTCTCCCTTGTTGTTTGAGTCTATCTGTCTGTCTGCTGCTGTCTCTGTCTGTCTGGTATGCGCGTACCTTTGCAGAACATGTCTGACGACTGTGACCCAACTGGTTGCAGACTCCAGCTGTAGATGTAGCTAAAGCTATAGCTGTAGTCTGTCGCTCTAACTACTTCTTGTTTATCTGTAAATTAAGTAGTTTTCTTTAGTTGCGCTTAACATCATAATTCTTAGATGCGGCTGAAACTGCTGCTGTTGCCAAGATTATGCCACGTCATCGTGCAGAATGGAACAGGCGATAAGCTAATGATTCGCCTGGCTGCCGCTGGCCAAAGAATAAGGGCGAGGGCGAGAGAATCAGATGGGATGAAATGGGATGGTATGAGGGTGAGGTGCCGCTGTCAAAAATAGCGGATAAGATCTAGAAATTTGAGGCAAAGTTCTTTGGCTCTTGGCTAAAGTATGGAACATGCATTAACACTTATGCATATGTATGGGATGTTTCTCTGGTTAATATGCATTAACCGAAGATGTTTATCACAGTTATGGCAACTCCATGGCATCTATTAGCATATTTCTGCATAGTTTTACAGACAGGCGGACGGACAGACAGACAGACAGATGGATAGACACATTCTCGCATTCATCTCCGGCTTGGCTTGACAGCAAACATTTACGTTGTGGTTGACATGTGTTTAAAGATCACAGACAGTTATGCTGTCATACATGGATACATACATACTTAGATATATATATACATACATATATGATAGAGATTGGTATGCCAGCTAATGCCTAATTAGCCAAATCATCTTATGTATTGTATTGTATTGTATTTGTTTTGCTTTTCTATTCGCAATGCACCGTTTTAATTGCTGCTTTCTTTCCGACACATAGTCGAGGCGACTTAATACCATGTGCCATGTGAGTGCCAGGTAATACATTTGTCATGCTGTGCATTGAAAAACGCTTTAAACGCTTGAAAATGTTCGACTTTAACTGAATTTCAAATGGCCATCGAGACGTGCGTTAAAATGGCAACAGCTTGACAATTTGACGGCTTTTGGCAGGCAACAGCCCATCCAGATACCAACTAACCAGCCACCAGCTACCAGTCACAGTAAAAATAGCCAAATAATGGCCAACAAGCTGGCCAGAAACAAACCAGCCGGTTTCTAAGCCATTCTCCACACAATTGCCACTTAAAGTAAACAATGCCAAATTGCAAATTTTGCCAAATGTCGCTTGACCGAACAAGCGGGCGTGTGTTGTGCGACTATAAAAAGATGTGCCACTGCACATACACATACACATACACATCATGTGTGTACATACATGAACATATATTCATGTACTTGTTTCTACTATATACGAAAAGCTGTATCAGCAAATGGTTTAACGGCTCGTTGAACAGCCCATGCAACGTTAAGAGAGTTCTGCTAGAAAGTAGCCAGACACCCATAAAACATGCTAATATATACCCTGTAATTAGGTTTAATACATTCCTATTGCTATTTGTTCTTTGAGTCTTTCATTGGTATTTTATCAAATGCAAAATGTTACTAAACGCTTTCATTTAATTACAATTGCAGACACCAATAAAACATGCTAATATACACCCTGTAATTAGTTGTCATACATACCTACTGTTACGATTTCATTTGCTATTTTATCAACTAGAAAATCTTACTAAATACTTTAAATTAATAACAATTACAAGTTATATAGTTTATGGCAATGTACAGGGTATATTATAGAAGAGTCTTTTTGACTGCAGCCAATTTTCCGCCTACGTACGTACATATGCTTGTGAGCATACAATACTACGTCACTGTGCTTCACTCTGTGACGACAGTTGCATAGAATACAATTCGTACAACCATTGTATTGGGTTACAGCCGATCTCGGAGTAGAGCTCGACTTTCACTATGATCAAATGCAATCCACATGATCATAAATGCAACATCAATAATCCGCCACAATTTGTCGTATGTCGACTGACGTTTGTCATCTTAGGACGGATTGCTAGAGCCACATGCGTTGATCATAAATGTATGTGAGAGATAGAGAGAGGGATAATCAAGGTGGCAGAGCATAGTGATCGGATATTGGGTGATCATAAAGTTGTAGCTCTTTGATAAGCTATCAGAACCTTTCACTTTGGCCCATAATAAGCTTATTGACATGGCTATAAAGTTTGTGGCTGGTGGCTAGTCCGTGGTTCAATAAACCCACAAAAAGAGCCGCATGAGTATTTCAATTTGATTACCATAACAAAAGACAAGAGACAAATCTGAGGCATCGCGAAACCGGCCAGACAAGTTGGTCGCGTGCAGCCGCAGCCCTGAACTTGACCAAGCCAAAAACACTATAACACTAAACATTGAATGTCTGGCGCTGAGAGCATTGTCCGGTTTCGTGTGGCCAAGTTGTTGTAAGAGTTAGCAAATATCTTGCACATAATTGGCAGCTTGTGCGCTCAAACAGCTTGTTGCATGCCCCAACTAGTTTGTATTGGTGTTGCCAATGACAGATGCTGCTGCTACTGCTGCTGTTGGCCAGCGGCAATTGGAATTAATAGATATATTAAGATGATGACGGTTGACTAACGGTTATCCTCGTTCTATTGATATCCCGTTGGAACAACAATCACATTCTCAACTAAACTTTTACATTGTTGTATCTATTTGCAGACTCTTCCGACATTGTGGACTGCAAACTGAAGCTGATCTTGGGTCTAATATGGACGCTTATTCTACACTACTCAATATCGATGCCCATGTGGGATGGTGAGGATGAAAAGCAGTTGAACGGCTCAGGTCCGACGCCCAAGCAGCGGTAAGTTTTTTTTCTCGTTTTGTTTTCCCCGATCCTGTCAAATATATCATTTATAATAAATCTTGTTCGTTGCAGTCTGCTGAATTGGATACACTCCAGGATACCTGATATGCCCATTAATAATTTCACCAATGATTGGACCACAGGCAAAGCCGTTGGCGCCTTGGTGGATGCCTGTGCGCCCGGTCTGTGTCCGGATTGGGAAATGTGGGATCCCAAGGATGCCGTGCAGAATGCTTCAGAGGCCATGGGTCTAGCCGATGATTGGCTCAATGTGCGTCAACTGATCAAGCCTGAGGAGCTGGTTAACCCCAATGTGGACGAGCAGTCTATGATGACATACCTGTCGCAATATCCCAACTCTAAGCTCAAGACTGGAGCCCCACTGCGTCCCAAGACGAACCCCAATAGGTAAGCGAGCGCATCTCGATCATCTCCCTTGATTAACAATGGCATTTGTTATGGTCCTGATTCGCACCGATCCAGTTGTATTTCGAAGTTGCGAAAATTTTCTCATTTTCTTATTTAACTTTAAATTTTTCGTATCACCTTTTCAAATTGCATTATTCGGTTAATATTCTAATCACGTGTCTTTCTCTCTTTTTCTATTTCTGTTTCTTTTTCTCTATCTTTTGCATACAATATCTTTCTTGTGCGGTCTCTCTCTGTCTCTTTCTCTCTCTCTCTCTCTCTCTTACACACAAACTCTCTTAATGCGTATTTATATATATAAAATGTATACCTTATGTACGGGCTAAATTTTAATTTATTGGATATTGTTTTTTGTCTCTCCACTCCGCTCCAATAATATGTATATACATTCTATATATCGTTTATATATATGTATATATGCCTGCCTCTATATATGTATACATATACACGATATATACGTATATGTTCTACTACCTGTCTACCCATACAATTAATGTCTGAAATGCAAAACTCAGCATTCCTCCGCCGCGGTAAGTTCGGCATGCTTTTTCTTCTCTTTTTCGGATCGTTTCTTATATTGGCATAAAATTTTGATTTGGATTTTGTTTTTGTTTTCGTTATCGTTATTGTTATTGTTATTGTTGTTCCATGGTTTATTCTTGTTGACTTCAGATGACTTAAATGTTCTACCATTTTTTTGTTGTCTTTATTTACTTATTTTGTTTTTGTATATTTATACGTTTTCTTGCTGTTGTTATTGTTGTTATCTGCGGCTTTACCTTGCTGCTGCTAGCCTTGAGCGCACGTATCTAATGGATACTTCAACACGCTGGCTAACTGATTTTGGCTGACTTGGCTGACTTGGCTGTCGCGGCTGTCTTGGCTAAATGGCTTCTGGCTGCCTGCTGCTTCTTAGCTTTTTCAGCTTTATGCTGCTCCGTGTTGCTCTGCGCTGCTCTGTGTTGCTCTGCTCTGCTCGTTGATCTTTTTCTGTCTTGTACATTCTCATAAAGCGCTCTACTCGCATTGTGCGGCTTCATTAGCGCATTTGGTTGCCAACTATTATTAGTACTAACTAAAGAGTTTATGCGCATGCAGTAAAACTTTTGCAAGTTAAATCCACACTTAACCCGTTTAACATTTTAGCTTCAAATTTGCGCTAATTTCAAGTTTAGTACTCAGACGTGAGATTCTTATACAATGTATTATAAGCTCTAGGAGTATTAAAACATAACGGGCTATATATCCCAAAATCAGTTATACATATTTAATTTAAATACACTCGTTTCTGACAGTTTTTGTTCAGATTATTTTGAAAGGCGTGGGAATCAATCAGTAGTACCGAGTTAAGATATCTGCGGTTAACCTTTACAAGCTTAGAGCAAGCTATTTCTGTTGTAAAAGATATGCATCAATTTATCTGATAGGTATATAATAAATAATATTCCTTCTTTAAACCAACTTACTCAAAATACTTTAAAAAGCATGTCGATTTATCGCTCATCTGTACAAATTGCATTTACTACATCAATATTCAAATTAATGTGTACCAAAGTCTTCAAATGAAGTTCAGCTATGATTATAGATTAATTAATTAATTAAAATTTCTTCATGATGAGTTGGCTAACTTGACAGTTTCTTCAAAGTATTTCATTCCAATAAAATGTTATGTATTTAAGTGTAAACACTAGACAAGTTACTTATTACTTTATTAACAGCTGCATAGTAAAACAGTTTAGTAAATTTAGTATATATTTAATAAAATTATAGAATTCATTATGGCAAACATTTGGCATTTGAACACTTACGCCCCCGTTTTATTTAGACGCATAAATTCGAGAAATGCGTACGTGTAGCTCCATCAAAATGACAACATACTTTTAGCAGCGTTCGTAATAGACAACACCGAAAAAAATCGATGCATATTTCATTTTAATGAACGTGTGTGTTATTTAATATTTGACTAGAATTGTTATTTAAATTTATTGTGCAAAATATTAATTGAATATTTACATTCACAGAGTGCGTGCCTATGGTCCAGGAATTGAACCCATTGGCCCTGTTGTTGGTGCACCTGCCAATTTCACCGTGGAAACATTCTCCGCTGGCAAGGGTAAGTGTACAGTTATATATATATATATACATATCAAAAAAGAATTTTAATTATTTTTGGTTTTATTTGAAGGTGTTGTCGATGTAGACATCGAGGGACCCAACGGAGTGGTGGAAAAGGCCGATGTACGTTTCAACAATGATAAGAATCTTACGTACACTGTTTCTTATATACCTAATGCCGAAGGGCAGCACAAGGTTACTGTTAAATATTCGGGTCGCGATATACCCAAGTCGCCGTTCCCCGTTAAAGTGGAGGGCCATGCTGGTGATGCATCGAAGGTGAAGGTAACTGGTCCCGGCATTCAGCCAACCGGTGTGACCATTAAAAAACCGACGTTCTTCGACATTCTGACCAAGGATGCAGGACGTGGTGTGCCCGAAGTGATCATTATTGACCCGGCCAATCACAAAACATCGGTGGCTGCCAAGGTGCGCCAGTTGGAGAATGATACTTGGCGCTGCGAATACATGACTGCCCTACAGGGTTTGCACTCCGTGAATGTGTTTTATGCCGGTACACCCATACCGAACAGTCCATTCCCCGTGAAAGTGGCACCACTGTCAGATGCACGTAAAGTGCGTGTCTCCGGTCGTGGTCTACAGGCAACAGGTGTGCGTGTCGGCGATGATGCAGACTTTAAAATCCATACTGAGGGTGCCGGCGAGGGTGTGCCTGAAGTGCGCGTCATAGGTCCTGGTGGCATGAACCAGAATGTCATGCAGTCCAAGGTAGATGGTAACACGTATGAATGCCATTATTACCCCACTAAGGAGGGTCGCTATGTGGTCATGGTCACCTTTAGTGGTCAGGAAGTACCCAAATCTCCATTCGAAGTGAAAGTTGGACCCAAGAAGGAATCGTCTATTGTGGCCTATGGTCCAGGTCTAAGTAGCGGTGTCATTGGCTACCCCGCAGCTTTTGTGGTGGAGACGAATGGCGAAACGGGCGCACTTGGCTTCACCGTAGCCGGTCCTTCGCAGGCCGAGATTGAGTGCCATGATAATGGTGATGGCTCCGCATTGGTCAAGTATCATCCGACTGCCGTGGGCGAATATGCCGTGCATATACTCTGCGACAACGAGGACATACCGAAGTCACCTTTCATTGCTCAAATATTGCCACGCACAGACTTCCACCCTGAACTGGTGAAAGCTAGCGGTCCTGGCTTGGAAAAGAACGGAGTTACTATCAATCAACCCACCAGCTTTGATGTGGACACCGCCAAGGCTGGCAACGCACCACTCGATATCGTTGTGCAGGATGTCTATGGCAATAAGCAGCCTGTTCAGATTAAGAATAACCCCGATGGCACGAAGAAGGTTACCTACACGCCGAATTCAGGCGTACCACATACCGTTGAAGGTATGCCTACATGCAGTATTATTTTATAGTTTTCTTATTGACGTGTATATATTTATATTTAAAGTTAACTATGGTGGCGTATCCACACCCAAGTCACCTCATCGTGTGTACGTAGGCGTGCCTGTAGATGCGGCTAAGGTGCAAGCTTTTGGTCCTTGGCTACAGCCTGGTGTGCGCCCAAATGTACCCACTCACTTCAATGTAGATGCACGCGATGCTGGCGATGCCGAGCTGAAGGTTAAAGTCATTCACGAAGATACCAAGATCGAGGTGCCCTGCCGAATCATCGACAATGACGACAGCACTTACTCCGTCGAAGTCATTCCACCTATGAAGGGCGCTTACACCACAACCATGACTTATGGCGGCCAGCGTGTGCCCCTTGGACAGAAAGTGGTGGTTGAACAGACGGTGGATGTGTCCAAGATCAAGGTGGACGGTCTGGAGCCCAGTAAGTTGCCATAACTTAGCTAAAGTAGTTAGCATCTAAGACATTTTAGTTCTATATATACATTACGACATATACATTTTCTGTGAGTTCGTCATGGTCTAAGTCTAAGTCATTTTCAAATTCACCCATAAGCCGCGCCCCTGAACAGTTTGCAGCAGTTTCGAATTATAACACACGGGCTGCCCAAGGCGGATTTGGCTGTAACCATTACCAGTCCGTCGGGCAATCGGATTAAGGCACACATCATACCCACCGCCGAGGGATTTCTGGTTAACTTTACGCCTACCCAACTGGGAGAATATCTGCTGAGCATTTGCTTTGGCGGCACACCAATTACGCCACGCCCCTTCCGTCTGCAATGTCTGACCGGCAGCGATTCGAACAAGGTGCATGCCTTCGGTCCAGGCCTAGAGCGTGGCATTGTCGGTCAACCGGCTGAGTTCATGATCGATACCCGTGGCGCTGGTCAAGGTGGACTGGGCGTCACCGTGGAGGGGCCGTGCGAAGCGGCTATTAACTGTCGCGACAATGGTGATGGCACCTGTAACGTGGCCTATCTGCCCACCGAGGCCGGTGACTACACGGTCAACATAACCTTCAATGAGCGCCACATAACTGGCTCTCCATTCCAGCCACTTATTGTACCCGTGCCAAATTTGAAGAACACAAGAGTCAGTGGCATTGGCATACAGCCGCATGGTAGGATATATAAAGGATTTTGCAGTTGCAAGTTCTCGTGTTGCTGCAGCCCTAAACTCCGCCTCAACTGCCTCTACTGACCAAAAGCCAAACAACGATCCAAGCTAAAGGCTAATCTTTGTTGTCGTTCTTGCCTTGTTTTGTTGAAAAAAATAACCACTTCTATATCTCACTAATTGCATCGTTATGTTGTTCTTGTTGTATGTTCAAAGAGATAATATCAATTGTTGAACTCTACTCTGATCTCTCGCATTTCTTCCTACTGCCTCCTTTACTGTCCCCCTAGGTGTTATAGTAAATGCGGCTACGGACTTTATGGTAGACATGAGCAAGGTTGGCAGCAATATTGACTCCGGCAAGTTGTCATGCGCCATTTTTGACCCTATGGGACACGTGCTGCCCAGCAAGATTGTTCAGGGACCTACTGATGATATTTTCCGCATTATGTACACACCATTTGAGGCCGGTCGTCATACCATTGAACTCATGTACGATAACATACCTGTGCCTGGCTCACCATTCGTGGTGAATGTAAAAAGTGGTTGTGATCCAGCGCGTTGCAAGGCCTATGGCCCAGGATTGGAGAAAGGTTTAACCAATCAGAAGAATAAGTTTACCGTGGAGACCAAGGGAGCTGGAAATGGTGGCCTATCGCTGGCCATTGAGGGACCCTCCGAGGCCAAAATGACTTGCACGGATAATCGTGATGGCAGCTGCGATGTGGACTACCTGGCAACGGATCCTGGAGAGTATGATATTACCATAAGGTTTGCAGATAAACATATTCCCGGCTCACCATTTCGCGTGCTTGTCGAGGAGACGGTTGATCCCACTAAAGTAAAGGTCTATGGACCAGGCATTGAGCATGGTCAGGTACGTGAAAGTGTACCTACTGTTTTTAATGTGGATGTGGGGGAGGCTGGTCCTGGTCGCATTGCCGTCAAGTTAACCAACACCGAAGGCATACCGGTTGACAATCTGAGCGTCGAGGATAAGGGTGATTGCATATATGCTGTGCACTATGTGCCACCCAAGGCTGGCTCCGTGCTCACCTGCCAGGTTAAATTTGCCGATGTTGAGGTGCCATGCAGGTTAGCAAACCTAATTAATCTTTCAGGTCAATGTGTATCTCATCTCGCATTGTATTTGCAGTCCATTTGTGATGACCGTATTTCCGAAATCCGAAGCAACCAAGGTGCGTGTAAAGGGTGTCAACGAGAAGAAGAAAACTCCCGCTTCGTTGCCAGCTGAATTTGAGATCGATACAAAACAAGCCGGCCAGGCTGACATCAATGTGGCCATCAAGAATCCAAAGGGCAAACCTATGCAGCCTCGTCTTGAGGAGATCGCTCATGGCACCTATGTTGTTTCTTTTGTTCCTGATGAGTGTGGCACGTACCAGTGCAGCATCAAGTATGGCGACAAGGAGATTGACGGCTCACCCTTCAAACTTGAAGCATTCCCCACCGGCGAGGCAAAAAAATGTAAATTGGTGGAGCAGGTACCGAAGATACTGCCATCTGGCAGTCAGTCTCACCTCAAGGTGGATGCACGCGAAGCTGGCGACGGTGCTGTCACCTGTAAGATCACCAATAAGGAAGGAAGGTATGTAGCTATTGCTTTTTACTTTCTACTAGGGAAGCATTTATGAAGTAATCGTTTCGTTCTACAGCGAAATCGTTGATATTGATGTGATTGAGAAAGATGGCTTCTTTGACATATTGTACGCCCTGAATGATCCTGGAGACTATGATATCAATGTGAAGTTCGGCGGCAAGGATATACCGAATGGTAGCTTCTCCATTAAGGTAGCCTGAATCACATTTACCAAAATCAAAACGAATATCAAATATCCAATTCAAAACCAAAACTCGTTCTGAAGCACAGCCACTATCTAGTCAAATGGGAATTATGTTGTTGTTGTTGAATATAATTAGCAATTATTATGATAATACATTTATCTAGTCACATAAGAGCTGGGATATATGACGACAAATCGATAACCCACATAAAGTTATATAGATATATATATAAACACATATGTATTTATAGATAGAGATCCCACAATCATTTGATGTTCCGTGTCATGTGCGTTCCGTTCCTTCATGTCTATCGAATTGATGTAAAAAAAGTCATTTCAAAAACACGCAAACAATTTACAAATATGTACATACATATGTACATATATAGGTGTATATATGTGCGTATATATTTATATATACATGTATTCACGTGTGCATATTTGTATGTACATATATAGGTATGTATTTGTATGCCTACACTATATATAATAGAGTTTAAAACATTGAAGACTCGGCAATAAAACAAGGAATACAATTTAAGTGCAACATTGTAAAACATGACAAACCAATACCAAAAATAATAAATACCAAAGGAAAAACTTTGTTTTTGAAACAAATTTTCACATGAACCAAAAAAAAAGAACGAAATACTGAAATTTGAATTTGAATCTGAATTGCATGCAAATTGTTAACGTTTTCGAAATTTATTTGAAACAAAATACCAAATGAAATGAATTGCTCTGCTATGCTAAATTAAAATGACCAAATGCGCTTTTGTTTTACATTATTTAATGCACAAATTATTCGATTGTTTTAATGCTTATATTATATTGTATTATATACATTATTGTTTATATACACATTGTATACAAGTGTTCGTAAGTTGTTTGTGTGTATTTGTAGTGTTCTTTTCAAATTAACACACATCATACTATTTACATCATATATTTAGTAGGAGCAAAACCAAAAACTGATATAATACTTGAACTGGTTGCGCTTGCACTTGAACCTTCAGCTAAATTTGAATCCAAACAAAAATACATAATTTTTATTATTTGAATTATTTATCTATAATAATTGCTAATTTAACAACAATTTCCCTAACCCACTTGACGCCGTATACTTTGCATCATTAAACCTCTATTTCAGCTCATAATTAAATTGTAAATGCTGTAAGTATAAATGTCGACACTCTAACTAATTATCTGTCAGATACCTATGTACTTATATCTGCTGACAAGATATATAGATCTGACAGCATCAGCAACTACACATAACAACAACCATATGAGAACAACGACAGCAACAACAACAACTACCTCACACATAGAAGCCCCATTACTCACATTTGATGCGCCAGAACAATTCAGTGTAAAACTACTTGAAATTTACACTCTGGGCATCGTGCCCAGATATTTAGAAAATTGCACTAAGGCAAAGATTAATTGTGTTTAATCCAAACAGATTTGCATAATTAGCTGGTTTTAAATTCAATTTCGTATGCTTCAAAACATTCTTGCTCTCTTGCTTAAGCTTGTTTGGATTTCCTATTAAATCAACACCCTCTGATTTGAGGTTCATCTGGCTCATAACTTAGGCACTTCATTGTCATGACACTACATTGTTGCCTACGTGACGCCCAACGCGTTGACCCTATTTTGAGTGGCATTTAAGTGGTAAAAGATGTGGAATTAAGAAGTTTTTATTCTATATTTCTTTATGTATAATATATATATATATACCTATTTAACAAATCAAAGAAGAACAGGCAAAGCAGACCGCACAGCAAATGTTGAAGATATAATATTTACCATAAAGAAACCTAATTTCAACTATCCTACATAGACATGTAACATGTACAAACAGTGTTAAACATTTAAACGATATATTTGATCGCATATCATTGTTAAAATGTCATTTCATTTATATAAATAACATTATATATCTTTAGCAACTATAAATATATCACAAATTACTAATATTTTAGGAATTTTGTAGTCAGTTTTGTTCGAACACTGATGATCTTAGTTACAAAATGATTTAAATTTATATAGATAGTTGAAACAAATAATATACATTTTTCAATTTCAATCAGATTTTATTGTTTTTTACTGAAATTATTAAGCAAAATGCAAAAACTCAGGTTTTTCAGGCTATAGTTCTCCAGACTATAGATGAATTTTGTTTGACATTAACGGGTTCATTACGCTCATGTTAATTCATTTTGGAAGCTTGAAAATCAATTCTATGCCGCATAAATTAAAAGTTTGTTTGTTTTGGATAATTTTATATGTATATTTATTTATTATGATTTCGAGAAATAACAAAATTTTATAAACATTCTATATATTTATAATAATGCCGACGGCGTTTTTCAGCGTCAAGCGGAAAGGCAGCCACACAAAATTGAATGTAAAAATTTCGTAATTTTATTGCTGGCTGTAGAGAGGAAAATTCGAAAGTTTCTACATATAAAAGTCGGAAAGTATATTATAAAAATATCTAGATGTATGCAATGTATATGCATTCTATATATTATATACGAAAACATGTGTATATATAGATGCCTAGAGACATACTTCTGCATACACATGTAAAATAGTGTTAAGAGCATAGCTAAGAAGCTATCATAGAACGTTGAATCACATTTATTGTTGTTGTTGCTGTGGTTGTTGTTATTAAAATACCCTACATCCATTGAAAATCTCTGAAAGGGTATCCCGACTTCATGCGACTGTTTGTAACAGACGGAAGGATATGTGATCAAATCACAGTCCGTAGTCATAAATAGTTAAGAAATCCCTTATACTTACTTACTTAAGTTTTAAGTTACTTCTGAGACCAACAATTTGTTTGGGTGCGGAGAATCCTGCTGTGTGCTCGACCATAGTCTTGTTGCAGACAATCGCATGGTCATCAAATATGATCGAGTACATGCCGCAAAGCACGGCGACTGCATATGAAAATCATTACGAATTCGCAAGTAATTTAAATAAGAAAATGAAATTACACACATTAACAGGCATACAGATAGATGTACGTGTGCTCTCAATATGTTGGTTGCTGTTGTTGTTGTTGTTGTTATTGTTGTTGTTGTCGGCTGTGGTTGGTTGTGGAAACTATTAAGTTTGTCAAAGAGGAAGAAACCGTGCAGTGAAAAATAGCCTAATATTACGGCTAGTCGCCTTAGCTAGTCGTGCACTGATTCTTAGTCAGAGTTTGTCCCCGTGGCTGTCATCGTCTGCATCGCGCTGCTAATCGAGTCTGGAAATAACATAAAAGTTGGCATACCTTTAAAAAAAAAGTTTCCTTCTCGTAGACCCTGTTTCTATTTCTCAGTTTTATTCACTTCTGTTCTGTTCTGTTTAATTTTTGCTTGATTAATTTTCATGACGTTTCTTGATGTATGTCGGATTTGTGTTGAGATCTGTACGGACTGTCAATAGATCGCTAAATTGTACAATACATATAAACACGACAGGGCAAATCAAATTTGTTATATATTCGGATATACCTCTCTGTCTCTATGGCTACCTGCCGTCTCTTTCTATTGATCGGCTGCGTATTCGTATACTTCTTATTAATAGCGCAAAATATTTGTATTGCGATTTGTATCTTTGACTTTTTGATTTGGCCACAGATATGGAATTATTTCGAATATATTCATATGAATATTTTGCACTCATTATAATTATTATGTGCTTATGTAACAGCTGTTGTGGAAATTCTTTGCACATGACCACAAAATTAAAAACCGAAAAAAAATACCCAAAAACGAAAAGTTTAACTACGAATACGTGTCAATCAATGCCACTTCCTCTTATAAATCTTGCGTGAGTGAGTGTATGGGTATATGACATGACTATATACATATTTCACACCACATTGAATTGGATCTCCCCTGCTCCTATATATCATTTAGCTCCCTTTTGTAGTTTCACACTTGCAAGTTTCGCCATATCAATCAATGCATTGAACTTTTAATAATAAGCAGAAGCCATTGATCGGATCGAGAATCGATGTAAAATATTTTTGTGCAATTCCCCAAGCATATGCAAAGTATACGGAACAAGTGTATCAAGTTGTTTGTTATTGTGTTTGTGTTCCAATGAGTCCAGTGAATGGCATGCGCTCTGATTGTTGTTTTTATGAATATTCCATTATTTTTGTGCTGAAATCTTATTTTCCCTAATTTTCAATTTTATTTTCATTGACCTCAGGCTGTCGAAAGCATCGAGCAATATTCGCATAGTGAATACGTCGAGGAGCATACGACCAAAGTGGTTAAGCAAACCACTACACAGGTGAGTAAAAATCTATATATATATAACAATATGTATGTATACAGTCGACTCTTGATAATTCGAACCTCCAGGGGACCTTAAAAATACTTCGAATTATCGAGAGTTTAAATTATCAAATGATTCTTGTTCTATAAAGTTTAGGGACATAATTTTATTACATACAACTGAATACAATTTGGACTAATTAATTTTTCCCAAAAACTGAGTTATAATTGTTTGTTTTAAAGAACCTTTCTGCAGCTCAGTCTGCTCAATAATTGTTTTTAAATGAAAAAGTAACTGAAATGCTTTTTGATCACATTCGTTTTGGAGGTAGAAGCCTTGCAAGGTATCGAATGAAGATTTGGCATTTTTTGTAGGGAACTCGTGCTTGCTTTGAATTAATGAAAGATTTGAATTATTGAGAGTCGACTGTATACAGGGGTGGTCAAAAGTATTTACACAACGAACATT
>JBANCZ010001199.1:0-23813 GCA_037040025.1 Sphaerogastrella javana | reverse complement strand
TTCTTTGCATTGTTAAACATTTCAAATTTCCATTACACAGGACACATGCCAACATACAACATAATTTAAGTTATGTTGCATAGTGTAATTTCGTGATTTTCCTATTCAGTTTTGTTAGACTGTATTCTGTGCTCCGAGAAAAACTTGCAAAGCATTTGTTTTTGTGTATGTAGAAATGAATATGGGGTATGCCTGGTATAAGTACAATTGGCTTGTTGTTCTTGCTTTTGTTGTTGTTGTTATTTCACTTTCGTTTTTGCTGTTATTCAACTAAATATTAATAGAAAACAAGTACTAACAAAAATATATAACAAAAATTACTTACAACACGCTCTATGCATGTGCTTTATTTATATAGTTTTTCATTTTCATGTAATTTTAAAGCAAAATCTTTGCTTCGTTTCTTCTTTTTTTTAATGATTAAATTTAGATTTTTTTTGTACCTGTGCATATTACACATATTCAAGTTTTACAATGTTCTTGTTTTTTTGTGTTTTGTTTTGTATTTCTTTATTTAAAAACTTCCCATAGTTTTGTGTGGCTTTGCTTAAAAATTAATTTATACAACTGAAAATGACGACAGAATTAAAGAAAAATGATTTTTTTTTTATAAACAACAAAAAAATTACATATTATATGTTACATATTGTTTTCGTTTTTCTTTTTTTTCGAGTAAATTTTATGCTTTTTTTTATTATGTACATTAAAAATGTTTCGACGCTTTCAAAATATTTTCATTTGTAGTATTACTTAATTCTTGATAAAGCTGCAAAAAGCATTACAAATGAAATACACTTAACAGCGCGCTGTTAACGTCACTGTTAGTTTACAGTTGCATGACATTTGCATTGCATTTGCAGCTGCATTAACATTTAACGTTTTCTAAATGCAAAATGGCGACATTTGTGTTTTGTTGTTGTTGTTAAATTTAGTTTGTTTACTTATGCATTTTGTATATTTATTATATTCACTTACATTTTGTAATCGTGTGTGTGTGTGTGTGTGTGCAAACATATTTTACAAAGAAATTATTTTAGGCCGTTTTTTTGTTTTGTCGAAAATTGGGCCTAAAATTTGTTGTAATTGTGGTTTTACATTTCTTTTAATATACTTATATACTTCGCTCTAAATAAATATTTATGAAAAATGTTTATGCTTTATTTGTTGTTAATTTACTGCGTGTGCCTAATGTGTTATTTTGTTTCATTTTTCGTATTAAATTTTACATAAAAATATGTCGTATTTTCTTTTACAGTTTTACAGTTTTTCGTTTTTTTTTTTTAAGTTTTAGTTAATGTTTTTAGCCGAAAGTTTAAGCCTAAAATGTTTGTTTATGTTAATGCTTAGGTATCTTTTGCCTTTTCCTAAGCAAACATTTCTTTAAGAACGAATTTTTTTTTTTAGAGTTTCTTTCATAATTTTTACATACACATTTGTTTTTTAATTTTTACTTAATTTGTTTTTATAACCATGGTTGAATTTTGTTATTGTTTTTTTGTTTTTTTTTTTTTTGCTGTCAAACTAAAGGTTTGTACAGTTACGCGTAGCTCTAGCAAAAGTATACCGTTATGCTGAAAAAATTTTGCACATTTTTTGTTGTTTTCCATTTATAATCATAATTTTTGTGTAGCCTTAAAATAATTTCTTTGTATTTTTTTTTTTACTCCATTTTGTTTCGTGTTAAGTTTTAATTATAAAGTGTTTATGTTTATTTTTTTTCGTTTACATTTTTAGTTAAATTTTCTTGCCTCATTTAGTTGCTTTGCCAAAAATTATGCATATACATTTTTTTGTAGTTGTTTTTTTTTATTTCTTAATTTTGTCGCTACACATACATATAGTAAAATTTGTATTTGTATTTATATTTGTATTTAAAATGTTTTGCATTTCCATTCGTATATAGTTAGAGGTTAGAGTTTATAGCCAAACATTTTTTTGTAATTTCATTTTATAGTTGTAGGTTTTACATTAAATGTGTTTTATTTTTTGTTTTTGTTTTAAATATATATTGTATTTTATTTTAAGTTAAGTTAATTTATGTGTAATTTAGCGCATATTTACAAAAACCTATCTAAAAAGGATGTAAGTTTTTTCATTTTCTGTGTGTATTTCATTTACAACCGAATTTCGTATTTGTTTTTGTAAATATATCGAAATGATAAGCCAAAAGTTGTGTGTGTGTATGTGTTTTCTTTGTCTGTGTACGTGTGTGCGTGTATGTGTGTGTGTGTCACCATTTTACACAAAATATAAAGTGCATAATTTGTTGAAAAATGCAATATTTAAATGTAAAGTTCTTTATGTTTAAATCTGCGCAGTCTATTGGGGGCTCATTGAGGTAGTTCAGTTAACTATTGCAGTTCGAGATATTCTCTTGTAGTTGTAGTAGTTGTATTTGTAATCGTTACAGTTACAGCCACTGTTACTGTTAATGTTACAGTTACAGTTACTGTTACTGTTAATGTTACTGTTGTAGTTGTACTGCTTCTGTTACAGTAACTGTTACTAGTACTGTTACTGTTATTGTTACTGTTTCTATTTCTGTTACTATTACTGTTACTGTTAATGTTACTATTACTGTTACTGTTACTATGACTGTTACTGTTACTATGACTGTTACTGTTACTGTTACTGTTACTGTTACTGTTATTGCTATGGTTTATTGCTGCAAGTGTCTTTTGCACATGACATAAGGTTTTCGTATCGGTATCGGTATCGTAATCGTTATCGTTATCGTTATAGTTAGTGTTATCGTTACGTTTTAACATTAGTTTTTAAAGTTAGCAGTTAGTTAGTACATAATAAGTAAATAAACTAAAACAAATCATGTAATCACTAAGAACTAAAGCTGTTTCCATTTGTAGCATCTTCAAATTAGCTTTGCTGTTAATTTTATATAGTCATTATTTAATAACTCTTCATTTTGTTACTGTTGTTGCAATCGAAAATTAAATTATAAACAAATATAAAAACCAAGAGGTAGTTTACATTCTGAGGTATATGAGTTCCTGAGTTTGATTTTACACATACGTAAGGACTAACATAGAACTAAGTAGTAACTAATTTAATGCAAACCAATATTGAGGGGATAGAGGGGGTGTTTTCTTTTTGTTTTTTTTTTTTGGCTGGCTTAGCCAGGCGCCAGTGCAGTCTATGACATTTGGTGCTAAACAGCAACGTACTTAAAAATAATATGTAATTCAGACTCCAGAGAACGTTGCTGTCGCAACCAAAGGGCAGTCGACTGCAGCAGTGGGCGTGGCAGGGCGCGTGCTTTGAGCGTGGATAGGTGGGTGTTACTTTTTTGGAGGGGGGGGGGGGAATATTGTTATTATAATATTACATATAAAAAGTGTTTGTAAAGTGAAATTATTGCAATTAATTACGTGTATTGTATATATCTTTGTTTTTCTTTTCTTTATCTTCTTTTGTTTATGTTTCCCTTTGCTGTTTCATTGTTTTAAGATTTAGTTTTAGTTTTAGTTAATTAAGCAGGCTGAATAAAACATAAGATTAAATGATTAAAAACATGATTAAAAAAGAGAAAAACAAAATAAACTTTGCAACGCCCGAATCACAGTTCGAGACGTTGCACATCACAGAACAAACTGGTTGCTTGGGTCTATGTATATATATATATATATATATATGCTACATAGATATATATATATATATATATAAATATATATATATGTATATATATGTATATGTATCAATTGGATACATACATACATAACATATATATGTATACGTAAGTAATAACTACACAAAGAAATTTAACATTACGGTTGTTTCTTTTTTGTTTAGCTGTATAGGTGCGTGTGTGTGTGTGTGTGTATGTGTGTGTGTGTGTGTGTATTAACATTTGATATATGTAACTAGTTAATTCAATAGATACTTTTAACATTTTGGCTATTTGTTTAAATTATGCTGTTATTTCAATACTATTTGAGTGTTTGTGTTTCTTTTTTCAACTATTGTAGTTTCTGTGTATGTTTGTTTGTGTGTGTGTGTGTATCACCCTGTATACGTGTGTGTGTGCGAGTGTGTGTGTGGTGTATGTGTATGTGTGTGTGTAAAAACTTAAAGAAAAACATAACTATATAGTTAATTGCAAGCAACTTTTGGCGAGCCTAAGTGGTTCCTACATATGCGCTTAAAATATATACTAACTTTAGGCATACATATCATTATACAACTGCTGCTTAAACCATAAACTGTGTATATGTGTGTGCATGTGTTTATGTGTGTCTGTGTATTATTTAATATAGTATTCTATATACATTGCTTGTCACTCATACGACCTGTGGCGCCATTGAGAACAAGCTTTTCATTAGCTCATCTTGAATGGTTCTTATTTAAGTTTCATTTACAGCATTATTCTTTGTTTTTTGTTGTTGTTTTTCTTCTTCTTTTCATTGTGCAAAAATCATAAAGTGCCGAAAGAAATGAATTTTGAATTTTGTTAATGATTTTGTTGTTGTTGTTGTAGTTTTGATTCATGGTATTCAGTTAAACAAAAAAAAGGTTTGTTTGTGACGAGAGAAAAATGTTTTCCAAAGGTGTGCCAAAAGTTTTTGATTTTTGAATTTGAATTTGCATTTTTGTAGCTGTAATTGTTTCTCATTGTTGTTGTTGTTGTTTTACTGGTTGTTTGTTTTGTTGCTTTTTCTTCAAGTTTGTTGAGAACGTTTTTGAGTGGTTTTTTCGCATTATTTGTTTAACAAGTTTTACATTTTTGTTTTGTTTTTTTCTTTTCTTTTCTGTTTCATAACTTTGCTATAAAATTATGTTTACTTTGTTTAAATATATGAAGTTTTTGCTTTATGTTTTTTTTTTTTAGTTTTCATTCATTTATTATTTTATAAAATTTTACTAATAGTCATTTAATTAATTTACTTGAATTATTTGTTTTTATACTTGTTTTAATAGGCACCCAATTTACCAATTGTTTATTACGCTTCTGCATTTGCAAAATAAAAAATTTAATTGTTAAAAATTTCCTCTTTGAAATGTGCCAAAAAATGTTGTGCGTATTTTTATGGATTTGAATTTTTTGATTTGAATTTTGCGGCCCAAAGAATGGTTTAATGTAAAT
Organism: Sphaerogastrella javana; assembly: GCA_037040025.1. Classification (NCBI taxonomy): domain Eukaryota; kingdom Metazoa; phylum Arthropoda; class Insecta; order Diptera; family Drosophilidae; genus Sphaerogastrella; species Sphaerogastrella javana. The sequence continues at coordinate 18,715 of JBANCZ010001199.1, read as the reverse complement.
AAAACATATGCATACTTATGCGTATATAAATTCATAAAACGCACATAGTATAGGGATTCATCGGGAGGGGAGAGAAGGCGAAGGGGGCGTGACAGTCGAGTGCACTAGTTGCGCGCTTGCATTATAAATTTAATAAAATTATTTACAAAAACCCAGGCGAAACTAGGCATTCGACCGCTTCAACTTTAGTTTTTAATTTAAGTTTTTTAGGTTTGTTTAATGTTTAAGTTTTATGATTTTCGTTTTGTTTTTTATTTATTTTTTTAACTATTTAAGTGTTGCAGGTACTTGTGGTTGCGGTTTTGTTGCTATTGTTGCTTTGTAGTTTCATTGTTGTTGTTGTAGTAGTAGTTGTATTGATTTCTTCCTATTTTTTTAATGGCATTTATTTATATTTATGTTTTTTTGTGTATATATTAAATTCAGTTTTTGTTTTGTGTTACTTTTGATTTGAGGCAACTTGCAGTGTTTCTTGTTTTTGTTTTTGTTTTTTAACTTGTTAAAAATTAAATCAAATGAATGTAATACAACAAAAAAAAAAAGTGGTATAAAACAATTCCTTTTATCAGCTACCAATCAAAAACGTTCAAACTTTTTCTTTTTTAATTTAAGCAAAAACTATTCATTTTGTTCAAGTCTTTAAACTTTTTACTTGAATTTTTTTTGCATTTTGTTTGTTTGTTTGTGTTTCTTGCATTTAAATTAGCACCCTGAAAACGATTTTTCAGCCGGATTTGCATTTGTTGAATTCATTTAGTTGTTATTTAAGTGCTTCGTAATAAATTATAAAATTTGTAGCATTTTATTTGCTTTTTTTTTTCATTTGTTTGTTTGTTTGTTTGTTTGTTTGTTGTAGCTGTTGTTGGCTCTGTGTAAAAAAATGTTTTATGTTACAAACAAAAAAATCATAAATAAATTGAACATCAAATACTGCCTGAGTGTACTTGTGTGTGTGCGTGTGTGTATGTGTGTTGGCGTGTATTTTTAAACTTAATTTTAGTTATAGTTTATAGTTGTTATATATGCGCCCAGACTTGAGCCTGGGACTTTTTGTTTATAGGTGGTCTCCGAGAGCAACGACAGTTGCAACAGTAGTCATATCATCATCTTCATCATCACGATCACGATCTTCATCATCGTGATCATTATAGCGCGCGCGTAAACGTATCAATCATCAATCGATCATCACTCAATCATCACTCAATACATCAATCAAAGTGTTTTTTTTTTAGTGGCATTAAATTCATAGCATCTTATAGTAAATAGTTTTTTTTTTGGGGCGGGTATGGGGGTCTTTGCTTTAGTTTCTTGTGTGTTTACTGCTCATTCACATCCACATTGACCTTGGGCGTTGAGGTCAGGGTGGGTGCTTCGTGTGGCAACATCATTGGGCTGCTAGGCGAATGCGAGGGCGTGTGTGTGGGTGAGGGCGTGGGCGTACGCCTCATATCCTGAGCTCCGTGCGTGGACGCTGATGCATAATGCTCCTCCTCGTCCTCGCTGTCGCTCAACGGTTCAATTTTTGGCTCCACAACAACCAGCTCCGATTCGGGATCCGGTGAACGCATTGGCTCATCGATGTCCATGGCTGTGGGCGGTTCCTTCGTTGGCGCTGCCTCATTGCCGCTCATGTCGCTGGCCTCGGCATCGCTGCCGCTAGATTCGCCTGTTGTTGTTGTTGTTATTGTGCTGGCCGCCGTTGTTGTGGTTGTTGCTGTTGTATTGACCGTGGTGTCCATAGCCTCTGCATCTGGCTCTGCCTCAGCCGAAGCATTTGCCTTGGCCTCTGCCGCTGCCTCGGCCAGCTGCTGGGCATGTTGCTCCTGCTCGACCAGCATGGCCGCCTTCATTTGCAATGCCAGCTCCTGGTGTAGCTGCTTGCGATGGTGCTGCTGCTGCTCAAAGCTGAGCAGACCGCCCGCTGCAGCTGCCACCGCTGCGGCTGCCCTAGCCGCTGCCTGTGCCGCCTGTACCGCTTGTGTTGCCTGTGCCCCCGTCGTCGTCATCGTCGTCGTCGTCGTCGACGATGGTGTTATAGTGTTTGTATTTATATCTGATGCCCCATTGTCTGCCACTGCCTCAGCGGATGCCATTGCATCCCGCCGCTGCATACACTTCTCCAATGCCATTTTGAGTGATTTACGTTTACGCTGCTTAGCCGCCTCCTTGTGCGCGCTCATGACTACTGCTGCCGCTGCCGTTGCGGCTGCTTCCTATGGTGAATGATTCGCGGCCGCTGCTGCCGCCGCTGCTGCTGCCACATGCGCAGGTGCAATCGTTGCCCCCGCCGCCAGGCCAATCTCCTGCTTGTGCTCCCTGGCAATGTGCCGTCGCACCGTATTATTCCGCGTGAAGGTTCGCTCACAGAACGGACATGGTACACGTATGCCCTGATGCCGCTGCCGGATGTGCGCCCGCAGATTCGTCTCATAGCCATAGAGTCGATCGCAGTAGAGACATTTGAGCTTCTTGCCATCGGCTGTGTTCACGCTGTTCTTGTTGTTCATTTTCGTGGCATTCCACACGTTCAGCATATCCGCCGGTGCTATCGATGCCGCCAAATTGCCAGAGAGCGATCCGTCCGCATTCTTCAGGTTCTCCAGCAGTGTGTTTGGTGTGGTTGACGATGTGTTCGAGTTCACGGGCGGCGGCGAAAAGTTCGAGTTCTCTAGTTTCACGCGCAAATCCTCAGCTCCATTCTGTGAAGAATTGATATAATTATAACAAAGGTCTTGGAGGATTACGTGAACGTAAGAGTAGATAGCCCAACGTATATTAAATTCTTCCGTTGGGCTGGCTACGCTTTAACAAAAACTAGTTAGTATAACTATATGAACTATATAGTGCAAGCATACATCTGTTGATTCATCCATCATTTCGCGATCGTCGTCATTAGCCTCATTGGCGCTGCCATTGTTCCGTTCCGATTTGACAATCCGATCCAGACTGCTGGGGGCATTGCCATTGCCTGCTGTGGTGCTGGGACTGTGGTTCTCATAGCGACTATCGATGAACATAAATGACGTATTAATTAGTTAATCTAAGTACTTTGTGGATTTGATATGCATCTCACCTGGACTGTGGTGAGGCGCGTTCAGAGTGCATGGTATCGGCTTCGGTGGGCGCTGTTGAGCTGGCGCTGGACGAGGGCCGATGATACGGTGGTTTGTTGATGGGACTGGGACACTCGGAGGAGTTCTTGGAGCCATCACGCAGTACGCTGCCGCGCACCTCGTGCTCGGCGTAGGGACTGCGTAGGGCACGCTTGCGCAGTGGCTCGTTGAAGGACATGGGACGGTGGTACATGGGCGGCACATAGCCAGACATGGCACCCAATGAGGACGAGCTGCTCGGATGCATCAGTGAATCGCATTCCTGTTTCAGGCTGCCCGTCGAGCCGCCCAAATGCATAGCGGCGCCAGCGCCACTGCTCAAACTAATGGGTCCATTGTTGCCACCACCAACGCCATTGCCACCACCGCCGCCGCCGCCGTTGCCGCCAGCGCTTGAACCGCCACTCAGCGGACCCACACCGGCCACACCCGAACCACTGATGATATTGCCACCAGCACTACCGCAACGATCCAGAGCACCAGCACTAGCCGCCAAGGCGCTCAGACCGCTGGCTGCCACACTTGCAGCAGCTGCCATGCCACCGGCCGTCATACCGCTCAGCGCTCCCGCCAAGCTCAGGCCATTGCCATTGCCCATGCCGCCGGCTATGGCGGCACTGTTGATGCCCACGGCACCAACGGTACCGCTGGCTGGGATACTGCTGCTGCCACTTAAGCTATTGCGCATGCTGCGTCGTCCTGTGGGCGAATCCAGCGGTGAGGTGTCGCCTCCGCCGCCGCCCATGTGCTGCTGTTGCGCCTGTTGTGCGGCCAAGCGACCCGTCTCTGTGGACAGACCTTTGACCTATGGAGTGAGAGAGAGATTGGAATTCAATATTATCAAATGGATGTGGCTGATGTACTCACCTGTAGACTCTCTGCGGACTTGAGAAAACTGTTGAGCGCCTCCTGGGAGACGTGGACTTCGCCTTTGTACATGAATTCCAGCAGTGCGGCCATATTATCCGGCGTGGTCGCCTCCAGTATGATAACGCACTGGCCATTTGTGGGTGTGTTCTCGAACAGATCGGCAAACTTTTTCGAGCACGCGGCCAATATTAATTTGTGGGCTTTAAAAACAACTCCTAAAAAGAGACAAAAAAAGAGAAATTGATTAAACAGCCATAAACATTCTAAAAATAAATTTCAAGGAATTAAACCGAAACCGAAACCCTAACCATAACCGTAAAAACCCGTTTCAACCATTTCATTTTTAAAACCGAAACTTTAACCTAAACCGATACATCAATCTATCGAAGATCGAAATCGATACTGGAATGTTATTTGTAATCGGTTTCATTCCCTGATAAAAACACTGATATATCATATAATTTTTTATTATTATTATCTGATAGTATTGTTATTTACAAATGTATTTACATATTCTATTAAATCGAATTCCATAGTTTACTTTCAGGGAAAAATGAATATTGAAACGAAAGTAAAATCTTGCTCGACCCATGTCAGAGCTATAAAATGCAGCCAACAGGTGGCGCCGCAAGCGAAAAACGCTTAGAGACCTTGAACTCATAAAAAATCATGTCACACACACATACACACACGTACACATAGATACATGTTTAGATATATAGAGCATAATAAAAGCCAAGCAAGGAAATCATTTCCTTTACATACAAAGCAAGAACTGAGTATTTGAGTGTGTGTCCCTGTGTGTGTGTGTGTGTGTATTTGCGATTGTGAGTGAGCGAATGAGAGTGTGAGTGCGTCTGAGTGTGTCTGAGTTATTATTCAACGTCAACATCAACGTCTTGGCCGTCGTCGTCTATGCTCCACACAGGGAAAATGAGAGCGCAATGCGCGCTTTGTGCCTTGAGTCGTTCTCTTTCTCTTTCTCCCACTTTCTCTCTCACTCTCTCTCTTTTTGATTCAAACTTTAGTGCTTTGGTGTGTGTGTGTGTGTGTACCTGTGACACACAAAACCAGCTGCTGCCACTCTGTCGTATACGCAATATCCCTTTTGCAACACCCCAATTGCCACCCAAGACAATATAAGTATATTTTTATGTGTTTTCTTGACTTCATCGTAGTCGTCGTCGTCGCCGTCTTCGCTGTCTTTTGTTATATACCAAACATTTTTGGGTCTCGTCTGGGCAGCGGGACATGGGGCGTGGTGGGTTGGAGGCCCAAAGGAAGTAAAAACGCTGTGCGCTTTTCTCTTTGTGGGTTTCGAGTTTTCTGTGTTACAATTTTTGTAACACGCTTTCACTGGGCAGCCAAACGAATTGGGGGCAATGGATTCAAAGAGAGCTGAGAAGCAACTGTGGGAGTGGCAGAAGTAATAGGAGTGGCTCAGGGAGTGAGCGTGGGAGTGGGAATGGCAGGTGGTTGCCAAGGGATAGCAACTGAGGGAGTTTATGGGGCACTTGTTGTGTTTGCGCTGCGCGTTACTTAAGCCAAATTGAAACCACAGACACACAGCGGAGCCTGTGCATAAATGCACAAGGATATCATCAAGTAGGTGATATATGTTCACAACAATGCAATATATATATATTAAAGAATCTACATATAAACAAACTTTATTCATATGAAAAAGTAGCAGCTGCAAAAGTTGGAAAAAAAACTCAATGTCTTTAATCTAATCGAAATGCAATGGCGAAGCAAAAAAATATATAAAAATTTATATATAAAAAGCATATACACAATAGATTCTTTGGAAATGTGTGTCAATATTATTTTTTTTATTTCAAATTCACTTGCCACGCGGCTGATAAGCCTGATAACAGCAATCAGTAAAGCGATTTGTGCTCCGACACGACGTAAACAAATTTAATTCTTTTCATCATTTAAAAAAATGCCAAAAACTACTATCAAATTGTAAGCCGAAAAAATATTATAAAGCTTAGCAACAGTATAAACTTTAAATATTTAATAATTTATTGTTAATTAAAGGCTTTAAAGAAGGGCATTTCCTCTAAGAAACATAACTCATAAAAAAACTCGAAAATATTTATATAAAACCATTGCATTTGCAGCATTGAAATATCGAGATGAAAAAAACCCCACAAAAATTCTTTTGTTGATAAACTTTATTTCGTTTTTTTATTTTTATGGTATTCTCATTTTTTAATTCGTTTCGTTTTTATTTGTGTTTTTTTTTTGTTGCTGCTATATTTCTAACACTTGATACAACAGAAATTGGGTCACAAACGCCTCAAAAGAAAACGCAAAAAGAAAGAAATGATTTCAAGACTACAAATACCTAATACGAGCATATATATACACATGCATATATATAAGTATATATATATATACATTCATACGCATATTCATGTAGTTTTTTTGCTGATAAATAAAAAACAAAAACAATAACAAAAAACAGCAGCAGCAATAATAATACCAACAATGCCATACTAATTGTCTGGGCTTGTTTACGTTCTGCCTCGAATACGCTACAAATACGTATATATATATAAGTACATATTCTTTATATAATATATACTAAATACTACAAATCTTGGCTGCTAAAAAATATGTTTTGATTGTATTTTATATTTATGGTGCGAAACGCATTGGCTGCACTTAGAAATTGATTAGAATTCGGGCAAGGTTTATTTTTATTTATGCGGAAAATTTTGGTTTAATCTTATCTATGAGTATGATTCATCTATGTTTTAGTGGGTATTTTTTATTACTATTATTTTTATTTAGTACCAAGTGCAAAAAAATGTGCAGTAATTGAATTTTAATTACACTTCAAACAGTCAAGGTTGTGATAGTTAACGCAATTCAAGTACGATATAAATGGGAGAGTAGGTAGTGATATGAATATAATTACATGATTTAGCATAGATATATATATATAGATAAATATGCACTTTAATGGGATAGCACTTAATACTTTAAAAAACTTTAAAAGTTCGTATAAATTTGAGCAAATATAGCCCCATGCCAGGCAGAACTTATTGCCCGGATCCATTAGTACGTCCGATTCTTGTTAATGGCTGTCGCTGATCCTAAGCCCAAGTATTCAAATCAACCCCAAAATATAAAGACCAAAATCTGCTGCATATGTTGGGCCATACGACTGAAAGCCCAAGGCCAGAAACATGTACATTTTGTTCAAAATGCTCATTTCTCAAGTGCTGAAAATGCCTGAAACCGAAAATGCAGCCCCAACTACCAAACAATAACAAAAGAATGGAACACAACAGAAAAAAATATAGAAAAAAAAAAAAACAATAACACACACATGAATATTAAAAAACAATAAAAAACATACGCTAAGGGCTGGCAAATATTTAATGCTTCATTTCAAAATAAATTCAAAAAATGAAATGAGAGGAGAACAAAACGAAAAAAGGGAAATCAAACAAATATCTATGAGGCATGCCACATGTGATATATGTATTTCTCAGCAAAATATTAAAAACCACAATTAAAACTCGACAGTCCAATTCTTTGTAGAGTACTTTTCCTCTCTCTCTATATCACTCTTTCTCTTTTTTTTTTTTGTTGGGTTTTTTTGGAGGCATTTCAAAATTTTAATCAAAAGTAGTAGCACTTCGATTGATATGTATGACAACAACAAGGGTTTCCAGCACTGTATATTTGTATTTCTATTTTCGGATTTTTGGCTAGCCAGGATTTTTTTCGATGGAAACCCTTTTTCCCCGAGTACCACTCAGACCCTCCATGTCTCAGGCAATGCTTTTCGATTCATATTAATCCCACACAACACACGGGGATACAAAAAAAAGGATGCATAGGACTCTATAACAACAAACAGACATGTGAAGCGCACAACTGGTTCGGCTCTATATAGCCGGCTTTTCCTTCTACTGTTTCTGCTTTTGGCTTTTCCTTTTTTGTATTTTCAATAACTGTAAATATGCGTAGCGGTTTGGCGGCACACACGGCGTATGCGCAATTCATGAAGGCTTTAAGTCAAAACAGAGAAGGACTTTAAAATGGAATTTGAGGCGCAACAATTTGCCAATAAAAGCATAAACCTAAATAATACATACAGAAAGACACCCAAGACGCTAACACACACACACACACAGAAGAGAGAGAGCGAGAGAGAGCGAGAGAGAGAGAGAGAGAGAGAGAAAGAGAGAGATAAGGAGATTGAGTGTGGCATATATTTAAACCCAAATCAAAATGCGTACATAATAAAAAGGCCAAACAAGGGTCCCAAAAATGAAAATGAGCCAGCGTGAAAAGCCCCAGAACAAATTTACTGACCTTACACAATATGAAGCGGCCTTTTTCGCCAAAATACTAAAGACATGTCCTATATACACACATATATATATATATATATGCTTGTACATACCTATAGAACTGTGCTAAATGCCGAGGCGTTTTCGCCCACATTTATATTCATTTAATAAGCCGCCATAAAACTGTAGTAAAATGCTGTAAATGAAATAGTAACACACACACACAGAGACAGAAAGACAGAGGAAGACGACAGACAGACAGTGAGACGGCTCATAAAAAGGCACCGCGTCTTTTGGGCTCTTCCTCGCCCCTCTGACCCAGCCACAAAAGGAAAAATCAATGTCTGTTCCTGCGACTCTGGGTAAAATTTTTGGCCCGCTTGTCCTTGCCTTTTATGCCACTTTGGCGGCTTATTAGCCAAAAAAGAAAAACGAAGAGAAAGCACACACACACACTCCAACACACACATACACACACACACACTAAGTAAGTGAGCAGAAAAACTCGATTTATGTGCGTCTGTCTCATTGTCTGTTTATCTTAGTCTGATAGTCTCTTTTTTCTTGACTCCTTCGCCTCTTTGTCTGTCTTCGTCTTCGGTTTGTTTATTACATAAACTCCAAGTCGATTTATTGATTGTAGGCCAAAGTAAAAGTGCGTGTAATTTAAGTCAGGTGACGAATTCCGTTTAGATTTGGGCACAATACATTTAACTAAATATATATTATATTAACTTAATATATATGCTATACGGCTTAAATGACATTGAGTGTTACTATTGTAATAAAACCAAACCATTGTAAATAAACCAAAGCTCTTCTAACTAGAACCTGGTATAGTACCTTGAACTGGCAAAGGAAAGTATTTCGCCTATAAAACGCTCTTAAATCAACAGCAGAGTTGAATATATATATTTCCATAAGTATTTTTCACATTTATTTGCTAATTTAATGAATATCAGAATACATTATTTTGACTCTTAAAATTATATTTAACACAGGGTCTAAATGTTCTTGAAATTCTCAAAAATCTTTCAAAAAGCGTAAAAACTCATTCAAATCTCTGCTATTTCTCTAACAAATCTTAAAAAAAGGCAAATTTGCCAATGCGTACTTTTCAGCATTCATTTAAAATATTTCTTTACGAGAATTTAAACTAAAATACTATTTTGAGATCATAGTAACATATGAAAACCCTTTCGTCAGTCCTTTCATTACTATATTAAATAATTCTCTACGAATTAAAAGTATAGAAAAGTAAATCAGACTTGAAACTTGTTTGCAATTTAAAAAAGATTTCTATTTCACATAGTTTACATTTAAAGTGAAAGTGACAAAAAAAGAAAAACAAAACAAAAAATGAACTTACCATCGCAGGATAATGTGACATCGGCCAATACATCCGATTTGAATAGACTGGAGAATGTGATTGCCAAATTGGACGAATAACTGTTCCATTTAAGGCAGAATTGCTGTTGTGGATCCATGTTGTCAGACGTGATGATGGTGATGATGCACCAATGCTGCCCTCGAACTGTGGATCAGGATTTGGCCAAGGCCAATAATGGAAGCTGCTCGCGTTCTTATTCTTTCTCCCAATTGATTTATTTCGATAATGATTATAATGATGATAATGGTAATTATAATAATAATAATAATAATTACACTTAATTATGAATTGCTTTTGCTGTTGTTGTTGTTGTTGTTGTTGCTGTTGCTTTTGTTGTTGCTTATGATGTTGATGTGAATTTGTATTTGTTATAGTTTTAGTTGAGGTTTTTCTTTTGATAAAGTCGTTCGCAATGTTGCCAAAATGGAATTTCGTCGAATTATTTAGACGGCTTTGCATATAAGCAATTTGGCCGCTATCAATTCTTAGCCAAAGGGAATTTTGCAATTGTTGTTTGTGTTGGTAGTGCGTTAACGACTTTTGCATATATTTTATGATGATAATAATAATATTTATATTATTATATTAGTTATATCGTATATTTATGTTATATTTTGTATGTTGTTTATTTATGTTTCGGGAAGTTTTCCTGTTGTTGTTGTTCTAGTAGTAGTAGTAGTAGTAGTAGTTGTTGTTGTTGTTGTTGTTGTTGTTGTTTTTTAAGCGGTTTCAAATTCAGGACTCTGTGCACTCCGAACACGACAAATGCTGCAACGAGAATGAAATGACGAGAGAGAGAAATTATTAGACTGTGTTTGTTGGATATTAGTTGGGATGCGTTGCTCTTGACAAGCGGACAAATTCAGCGCCTGCTTAGCTCCGCTTTGCACTTTTTCTCTAGCAACAAAATGCAACAATATAACAGTATATATATATATATATATATATAAATATACACATACACATGCATACACTTAAAGGAATCTAAAGCTCTTAAAGCTCACTCTCTTGCTCTTACTCTTACTCTCTTTCTTTTTCCTGTCAATCGCTATGACGGAATTCTCTCAATTTTTTCTGAGAAAATGTTCGACCAAAAAAAAAAAAAGCTTCAAATTTCAAAGTGAGGCGCATTGTACTGAAATGCATTTGTATTTGTAATTCTATATATCCAGTGACTGTGACTGCGACTGCGACTGCGACAGCGACTGCGACTGCAGCATTTCCGTTGGCAGAAGCAACAGTTGAAGCATTGGCAACCAATTTATTAGAAATTAATCGAGCATTTAGCGAGTGCCTCGAAGATATACGATTTAATTCCTGGAATTATGCTTCGACTCCAAAAAAAGAATGCCGACATGCTTCAATGTTGCCAATGCAACCAAAGCTTACCCCTTGCCCCAAAACCCTCAAAGCCCGCTCTCTTCATCTCTCTGTTGCTGTTGCTGCTGCTGCTGTTTCTACTTCTACAGTTTCCTTTGCGTGCTGCTGCTGCTGTTGCTTAACCTTGTTTTTTTGACTTGGCCAAATTCGAATTCCTGGAAACTGCAGGTGACGCTTGCTATGAAGTCAGCGAAGATGCTGCTGCTGTTGCTGCTGCGGCTGTTGCGACTGCGCGTTGCATGGGATGCGCTTTTTTTCCTCGAATTTGTTTAATCGTTAGAAAAATGCGAGCGCGCAGCAGCAGCAGCAGCAACAGCAGAAGCAGCAACAGCATCATCATCATCCTGCACCCGCTGGCACCGCCCCAGTTATCCAATTCAATCCAATCCAATCCAATCACTCTGTTATAGAGCGAGGAACCCTTTGCCTCTGGCCAATTTTTAAGTTTACGCCATAAAAATCAACGGTTTGCTGAGTGGCCAGCAAAAATAAAAAAAAGAAGAAGAAACTAAAAAAAAAGATATCGGTAAAAAGCTATTAAGAAATTCCTGGGAAGTTTGCAGTTCTCTTTGGCACGTTTTGCCTCTGCTTCGCTTTGTTTTGCCTTGCTTTTCGTTTTGTTAACTGAAGTAGCAGCTAAAGGCCAAGAGCAGCGGAAATTCTTGTTCAAATGTTAGCGGGTATTTTGAGAGTGTGTGTGTGACTTATTGTGATCTCTAACAGCATTTATTTTATATGCAACTGTAGTCTTTAAATCGAAGCTTGACTGCATCAATTTGTGGGCTATACTACAATAATAATAAATATACAAAAATAAATTTGCAAAAATTCATTGAAAGTTTCGAATCTAATTTATATAAATTAATGCAATTGCAGTCTCTACTACAGTTCATATTTTAGTATTTACTTTAGGCTATACAGTTTAATAGTAATAACATAATATTATAAATAAATATGCATAAATATATTACAAATTCAAGCTCTTATATATCCTAATCAATGCAATTGCATTCTCTATTATTTAGTAGAGCCTTTTAGTCATATAGCAATATCAATAAACATTTGTTGAACAAAGTTCTCTGATCTATTTGCCATGTTGAAATGTAAAGCTTTGCATGCGACTGTACTCTTTATATAGGACAAAGCAAAAACAAAATTTACGCAGCTGCATATGAAATGTCTTTTCAATTACACAAACAACAAAGAACCAAGATACAAACACACACGCAAGGCCACAATATCGCACAAAAAAAAAATAAAAAATAGAGCAAACTCAATGAGAACACAGTAGTGCCTACAAGAAGTAGAATATACACTATACCAAAACGATGAAGTTGACTTAAGTTGAGCTACAGCTTCAGCTTCGCCTTCAGATTCTTTTAGAGCACAGACGACACCTGAAGGGGCATTTGGCAAGCAAAATAGCTCAGGTATCTGTAGAGCTATCTGCTCTTTGTGGCCATGTGCGAAAGCAATGCGTAGAGAATCCTTTTCAAAATTCAATGAAAATATACATATATACCTTTACATATATACATAAAAACGTACATATATATATATATATATATATATATGTATGCATATATATACTTTGTTCCTGCCAAGACAAACACACACAAAGCGTGAGCTTAGCTGCTTTTTCTTTTATGTTTTCTTGTTGTTGTTCGCAATTTCATTATACGAGAGATTGGTAAGGGTAGTGTAAGGCATTGCCAGTGCTTTTTGTTTTTGGGGTTGTTTCTAATGCACAACGACGCACAACAAAAAACCGTAGAAACAAAAGTTGAGACTGCTTATTACGCAATAGCAAATGCAACAACAATCACAATAAAACAAAAATATTTTGAAAAAAAAAAAAAAAAAAAATTCAAAAATTTTGTGTGCTTCATCGATAGCAACCAAACAAACGTTAAAAAAATTCAATATTTAATTGTTATATTTTTCTGGTATTTCAACTAATTGACCTTGTGCACTATTTTGATATTTCTCATATGTATATTTATTTTTATATTTCGTTTTTATTTTTTCTTTTTTTTTTTTCGATACCGTGTGATTCATTTTTTGATTTGAGCATTGCTGCAGTTCTCTGTTGCTTCTTGTGTTTTGTTGTTGTTGTTAGCTTCAATCGCTTCATTCGATTTCAATGGCAATTAATTTAAACAAATGACGCACTTGACTATTTAATGACAGTTTATTTATTATTATTATTTAAGCTCAGCACAACTTGATTTTTTTTAGATGTTTTATTGTCGATTTTTTTCTTGCATTTTTAGCTAGCAAAAAGTTTTTAAAGTAGATGCGCTCTATAATTCTCAGTTCTGTAAATTGATTTTTTAAATCCCTATGTTATATTATTATTATATATTTATTATATTATTTTTATATATTTATTATTATTATTTTAATATTATTATTATTATTTTAATATTATTATTATTATTTTAATATTATTATTATTAATGCTTATTATTGCTTATTTTATAAGCAATTAGGTAATTATTTTCTCTAATCAAAAATAGTTAAATTTAATTAATTCTTATGTATATTTATGCGCTCTCTGATTGTGCTTTAACAATACTTTAAATTGTTGCTTAAATGTATATTAATTATTCATAAATTTTTCACTATTTCAGGGTCTATATTACCATTCAATACAACTTTCTCTTAAGGACATAGCTCAAAGCAGATGGCAATGTATTTAAATGTTTTGAAAATATTTCGAAATAAAATATTTTGTTTTATGCATCAGCTACAAATAAATGAAAAGATTAAATATGCTAGAATCCTGTGTTCATGTATCCTGTATTTATTCATAGTATGCCTATGATAGACTAAACACGCCCACAAAATTAAATAAGCGCAATGCAACAGAATGTTGTCACACTTATGCAACACACGAAGCAAGACTGCACTTGCTTCATATTAGATAAAAAGCAGTTGTACTTTTTTAACAGAATTGTATTTTTAAGACAGTCATGCACTTATCACTAATCAGTTGCAATGCTCGCTTACAGCATAAAGCGGCAGCCGCAGATGTTAAAAAAGAGAAAAATGGAGACGAAAATAAAAACTCGGGTTGTAATGTGGCACAATGTGATGTTGCAATTGTCATGTTACTCAATGTGCATCTGTATGCACGTAGAAGGTGGGCGTGGTTCGGCTATGATTGTCATAATTCAAGCAGAATGTATGCATAATAATGATGCTGTCAAATGTTGCACGCATATGCGCCATGTTGCAACAATGTGACCGCACATCGCGCCGCGGGGCATCAAGCTTGCGCTTGATTATGCCATACTTACTATATTCGCATCGCAGACAACAAATTATTCTTAGACAAGTTGCAACAACTGCTGCAACATAATGTGCGGCATGTGTTACAGCTACACCTGCTGTGTATCTCTGAGTATTCATGTATCTGTGTATCTGTGTATCTGTGTATCTTTGTATCCTCTGTTATTTTTTTAGTGTTTACTTGGACCCGCAGGCGCAGCTTTTGTGCGCTGTCAAATGCAGCGCGCGCTTCGCTTTATCGTTGTGTTTTGTGGCAAGGGTGCATAATGTGGCATGTGGCATAACTGTCACTGACAGCCACACAGACACACAGCCACACAGCTGTGCAACTTGTGCGGTAATCTTCCAGCTACCTCATCCCTCTTCGCATCATCAAGATGCCAACAAATCTTACAACATCTTCCTGCAGCGACAAGTTCAAAGCGCGGCACTTGCACTTGCTGTGCTTCCTTTCTAATTGTTGACTGCCGAGCCTCCTTTTTTGTTTATAAATATATATATTCTATAAAATGAGGGAGGAGTGTTCTTTGAAGGCAAGCTGTGAATCTTTTGATCAAAGTGAATATTTATGACAGCTATTGATTAAAGGCTGAAGAGTATTTAAAGAAGCACAGAGCGAGAAATGCTCACTTTCATAGACTTTAATATATTCTACGCTTAAATAATATTTAAGCTCTGTTAAAAGTAAAATAATGAGCTGAATATGTTCTTCCAACTAAGAGAATTATATACAGATTAATATGCAAAGTATTAATGCTATTTTAATTGCATGTATCGCTGATGAAAATCTAATCAAATCTACATAAAATTTTATATGAAAACCTATACAAAATGTAAGCACATGATTTCCCTGTAAATGCAGCCACAACTCTACAGAGTTGTCAAGTTGCACACAGTTAATTAGCTATGCAATGTACTTCATTTGCTTTCTACGAATGTAAAGCAAGTGCATAATGATAAATTATGTTACAAAAGAGAGTAAGACTGACGGAAAAAGAGAGAGAGAGAGAGAGAGAGAGAGAGAGAGAGAGAGAGACAGAGTGAGTTCCATGCCTGGCTGAACATTCAAAAAAAGAGAAATGTAAAGAACTTGCAACCCCGTTGCAGTACACTTGTATCTTTAAGATACGCTTGCCTTGCTATACATCTACTAATGATAATTGTCATTATAATTATAATTCTAGTAGTTGTTGTTTTTTGTTTGTTTAGATTTGATATGCTTATTACATAGGTACATTTTTTTTATATGGAAAACCAATTGGAATATTGTTTAAAAAAAAAAATGCAACTCATCATTACCATGAGTATCTGTTCGCTCTCTGATTTTAGAATGGAAAATAGAAAAACTTACAAAAAATCAAATGCAGATGAAGCGCCTGTGGGAAATGTTTGGAAAATGTTGAGAAGAGTTGAGCATAGTTACCTGCAAATAGAATAAAAAGACAGGAATGGAGATTAATGAAAAGAATTTAACAAGTGATTAAGTAGGAGATATAAATGCACTTATAAAAACAAATTTTAAAAGTGATCAAAAAATAAATTAGTTAATAATTTATTAAGTATAAATATGAACGAATTACATAGAAATTAAATTAATTTAATTTTTTAAATTATTTATTATAATTTGTTTAAATTTAATTTTATTTATAATTAATATATTTATTTTCTTTTTATTTATTTGGTGATTATTTATTATAATTATATTTTTTATTAGAATTATATTATTATTTATTTATATTTTATTTATTATTACATTTTAGCTAGTTTACATGTTGTTCATAGACATTGTAAGCTCCAAGTTTTCTTTAGATTTAAACCATTTTCCTCAACAATTTCCCATATCGTTTGCAACTTTAATAAGAGGTTCCATATCCGGATCCGGCATTGCCAAAAAAAAATTGGAAAAGAGGAAGAGGAACCACAGTGGAAACTGTCAGAACTTGACGTGTTGTCTCGACGTTTGTTCTGAGTGTTGTATAGTATGTTGTGTGTTTTATATGTGCTGTGAGTGTGTTGGTTGTGTGTTGGTGGTGTGTGTGTGTGCATTGCTCAAACCCAATTAAAAATGTCAGAAAATGAAAATACCTGTAGGTAGTTAGCAGTTAGCGCACGCAGTAAATATTCATCACGCCAAACCAAAACGAAAGACAAGCCCTCCCTTCTACTCCCACTGTCACTCCGTCTCTGCCTCCATCTTTCACTCTTCCCCTGCCAAACTAGGAGAGCTGCTTGAACTGAGCCCTGCTCCTGCTCCTGCTCCTGCTGTTGCTGCTGGCCGTTGCCACGCATTTAGAGCGCGTCACACAGTTTAACTTTTCATTTCGCGGCTGAGCTGGACACAAGGGCAACCCCAAAGAGAAAGGAAGAGAAAGGGAGAGAGAGAGAGAGAGTGTGGGCGTTTTGTGGGGGCGTCTGCTGTTGCTGCTTATCAGCAGGAGACGCACACATGTCACTGCGACACTGGCAACAGCCAACGGAACAACACAGATCCGAAGCCGGGCAGACATGGGGGACATGTGGGGAATGCATTGTGGGCAATGGAACAATTGCGTTTGTATGTTTTCGCTCTCGCTCTCACACTCATTCGCATTCGTTGTCTCATACTCATTCTGTTGTGCCTCGTCAGCAAAATTAAAAAATAGATACGCCAAAGGAGTTGGAGCAGGCGCATAGAGCATAGAGTGGGTGCAGTAGCTCACAACTTCTATAAAAGAAATTCAATGCAAACATTCATACACGCAGAACACGCACACACTCACACACATTCACATACACTCACACACACTCACACGCATTCACATAGAAACACTCACACATATCAAGCGGCAACTCCTGCTGCTGCTGTTTATATTCATTCTGTGAATTCAAATGTCACACAAGGATCGAAAGGTACGCATGGCCAGTTTGCCACTGCTGCCTGCCGCTTCCAGTTAACCCCGCCCCCTCTCCGCTATCCATCCCCCTATTCACAGCCCCCACTCCCACCTACACGCAGCTTTATTGCAAAAACACACAGCTCCACAGAGGCAAACGAGGCAGCCCAGTCGCCTGGTCAGAAGCAAACAGCAGCTGCTTCTCGTTTTTTGGTTTCTGTTTTTTATTTTTTTATATTGAACAAATGTCTAAAAATGTCACTGGGCGGCGTACGATAACTACTAAGCATTGGGGGCAGTGGGGGCTGAACGTCACAGACGACGCCAAACTTGGCAGGCAGCAGCAGCAGAAGCAGAAGCAGGAGCATCACCAGCTTCACCTTTCTCTCTTCTTTTTTTGGTGCGTCGCCAGAGTCTGGCAAACTTGACTCACTGCGTGAGATTTGTGTATGTGTATTTTTATTGTATATATCATTGATGAATACGCCGATAACAAATCTCAATCAAATGTCAAAAAGGTAACAGACAGCCGCCACATTGGAGCAACAGCCCATCTCATGCCCTTTCATCCCACTTTCCACTCTTAGGAACTTTTACATGTGGTAATGTTGCAATTTTCACGCAGTCCACGCGCGCACAATGCGTTCTCTATGCCCAATTGTTTCTAGTCAGGTGAAAAAAACCAACCCCCGCCCCACCTTCGACCACAACCCCAACTCCAACCCCTACCCCATCGCTTGTATTTGTGTTAGCCAACATTGCCAGTGACAGCTCAAATTGTCTATTCGTTTTGGATGGCTGTCAAAAGTTTAGATACAGCCCGGAATAGCCAATGCATATCCTTAAGTTTTGACCTCTAACCTCCAAAGTGGTTTTTAGTGTGATTAGCAAAGGTTTTAGTATATTAAATAATATTCACGAATAAATTATAATAAAATATAAAATAAATATATAATAATAACAATAATAAGGCAATCTGTCAATAAAATAACAATATTAGCCAAGTGGTCAATGGAACCATATCTTTTAGGACCAGATCTAACTTCAAAAGAAACATATTGATATAAATAATACAGATTATGGAAAATGACAACATTTATTGGAAATAAAACCTCTAATTTGAAACCAATCTATAGGTTTTGTATGGGTTTTCATGAACTTTATGCTAAGCATTTATAGCTTCAAGTATTTTATATCAATGTTTATATCAATCAGTCCCATCAAAAATGTCAATCTGTAGCATTTCAATCCCTTATCAGAACACGTTCTATAGGATGATCTGTATATCTGTGAATTTAGCTGTGGCAAGAGCAAATTAAATAAGGCTCAATGACAAACTTCATTAGCCAAAAAATCAACTGGCCAAATGCCAAACGGCAAAAATAACAATTTGCCTTTTTAGAAGCCACCCCAAATCCCCCCCTTAACCACACACACACACACACACACACACACACACACACAGAACACATTTGACCC
>JBANCZ010001198.1:0-23824 GCA_037040025.1 Sphaerogastrella javana | reverse complement strand
CTCTGTGATCTTGTAATATTGATGTCTGTGTGTGACACCAACACAGGTGTGTGTGTGTGTGTGTGTTTGTGTGTGTATCTTGTTGCGTTTTGAAAGATGTGATAAACAGAAAAAATAACCTAAAAGCAATTATGCAATGCAACGAGTAAAAGGCTTGTGCTTCTGCCATACGTATATTTTTTTTCTAGTTCTTTTTCTTCTTTTTGTTGTTGTTGTTCGTTGTTTGTTGTTGCAAGTGAACAGCAACAAAAACAGAGACTTTGTTTGGTAAAACGCCTACAAATAAACAAAACGCAGCAAGAACTATTATCATAATAATAATAATATCAGCTCAAAATAGATATAAGTATATATAGATATTTACGATATAAGTGTGCGTGTGTATGTGTGTGTGTGTGTGTGTGCAGTTTTATCGTATTTATGTAATCAGTCATGTTAGTTCGATTATGAGTGCTGCTGACGTGCCTGCCCCTTTCTCTCTCCCTTTCCCTTTCCCATTCCCTTGCCCTTTCCCAATGCATGTTCCTCGGCCCACATCCCACATTCCATGGCCCACAGTTGACAGCGCACAGCACACTCAGTGTTCAGTTCACAATCCACAGCCCACAGTCCACATATTCCACACCCCGTTGCCTTCTCTCTATGACAATGGCATAACCAAGCGCTCAGCTGGCGCAGACCAAAAAGGAATGGCAAAGCTATTCCAGGCACACACACACACACACACACAAGCGCACTACGCACACGAACACACACACACAAGCACGAACACACACACACACACACACAAGGAGAATGGCAGACAAAGCGTCATGGCAAGCTTTAAGTGTTAGAGCGAGATGGCATGTGCCTAGTTCTGTGATGTAACAACAACAACAAAGAGAACAAGAAGAAGAAGAAGGGGAGGAAGAAGAAGAGGCAATAACATTTACCTTTTGTAACAGCGACATGTGAACTGGATTAACTGCTCAAGCCATAGGCAAATAAATAAATATTATTGCAAACGTGTAAATAACAAAATCAAAATACAGCAACAACAACAACAACAGAAATAACAACCCTAAGCCCAGAAACAATGTCACACACACATATATACATATATACACACACACACCCACATACATACACACACACACATGCTCTAATTATCTACAAACAAACCGAAAATTGAAGGCCACTCGAGAGACAGTGGGAAGGGAACGAAACGGAACGGAACGGAACAACAACAGAAACAAAAACAAAGACTGACTATGAGCATAAGAATGAGTGTTTTGAACTGAGTATGGGTGTATGAGTATGAATATGGGTGTGAATATGAGTATGAATATAGTATATGTGAATATGAATATGAATGTATAAATATGAGTATGTGAATTTGAATATGAGTATGTGAATATAGGTTTGAGTGTAAATTTGAGTATGTTATGAATATGAATGTATGAATATTAGAATCAGTATGAGTATGGATAAGGGTGTATGAATATGAATATGGGTGAAAATATTAATATGAATGTATGAATATGATTATAAATATGAGTTTGAATATGAGTATAAATTTGAGTATGAATATGAATAAAAATATAAGTATGAATATAAGTATGAATATCAGTATAAATATGGATATGAATACGAGTATGAATATGTGTATGAATATGAGTATGAATATGAATAAAAATATATGAGTATGAATATGTATAAAAATTTGTGGGTGTGAATATGAATAAGAGTATGGGTGTAAGTATGAAAATGAATATGAGTATGAATATATGAGTATGAGTATTAGTATACACATGTGTATTTGTATGTGTATTGGTACGAGTATTAGTACTAGTCAAACTGCCTAACTATCTAGACTTGCACCTATATCTCTTTAGCTCTCCTCCCGTTCCCCCTCCCCCTTCTTCCTTCTCCTCATTTCATTTCCCCCTTCTATCACTCTGTTCATTTACCACTTTATCTACTTCCCCCCCGCTGTTGCTTCCCCTCTATTTAGATCTTCACACGCAACAAATGAGCAGCCATTTCGAAATTCTTGTCAGTGCCACTCCCCCTTCCCCTTCCCCTTCCACTTCCTTCTCCTCCTCCACTCAGTCACACTTCAGTCGGGCTGTCTACTCGCTGCAGCTATATAAAAGCTCTAAATAAACTAAAAGATTCACTGTATTCACTCTCTCCAATCTCTCCACTGTCTTGATTCTTCATTCTTCTATCATTTCTCTAAATTCTTTACTATTCATTCTTTTTGTATACTCTCTGCTTGCTCTTCAGTATATTTCTCTCTGTTTTCTTCTTTCTGTTTCTTTCTCTCTATTAATGTCTCAATTTCAACCTTTCTTTAATGTTACAATATTATATTATATAATTGAATATAAATTAAAATATATTTTAATATTAAAATATATATTTATTATTATTATTATAGTGCATTTGTTATTAGTTTTGACTTTTTTTTTTAAATTTCTCGATTTTGTTGAATTTGATTTGTAAATCATTTAAATGTCGTCTGTCTTCGGTCTTCTGTCCTTTGTCTTCTGTCTCAGATACATCAATCTCCCCCTCTCTGTTATCATCACTTTTATGCTGATCTTGCTCTTTTGTTTACAGCGCAACTGTTAGCCCCTCTTCTTCTCTTGTCTTTCCCCTCTTTTCTCTTCTCTTCTTACACTCATCTTTTCCTTTAAAATATTATTCATGAAATTTGCCGCAGGCTCTGAAAATAATGTTGAATTTGTTAAAAATACATTAGTTGTTTAGGGTTAAATGTTAATGAACTTGTTGATTATAAATTTGACTACTTTATTTGCCAAAGCAAAATGAAAAAAAATAGTGAATAGGATATGGACAAAGGAGAGAGAGAGAGGGAGAGAAAGGGGATAAAAAGCTAAGAAAAGAAAAGACTAGATATTCGATGGAGTATGGATGAAACAAGTTTTCTTTTGATAGGCTAAAAGAGCTTTATATTAATTAATATGAGGCTTAAGTAGCAGAAGGAGTTAGAAAGGAAGAAGGAGAAAAATGAGAGAGAGAGAAAGAGAGAGAATGAGAGAAGGGCGATAAAGAGATAAGACAGAGAGAAAGAGAATACAAGCGGCATTGCTAACTTTGTTGTCTTATACAATTTCCACTTTGACTGTTTTTACGATGATCATATTTCTCCATTGATTTTTTTATGCTCACATTAAAACAACAAAAACAACAACAAAAAAATATACAAAATTATAAAATTAATAAAAAAAAAATATAATAAAAAAAATTAACAACTGAAAAAGCAAATAAAGCGACAGTCATAACTTTTTTATGACTTCATCATTTCATGTGGGGGCAATACAAATTTGCATGGCCGAAGCAACAACAACAATAACAACAACAACAACAATACCAATAAAAAGCAACAAGCCAACAGCCAAAACAACAACAACAAAAAACAATAATAATAAGAGAACAACGCAACGTGTTTTCAATCAATTAACAGATCTTTAATCGTTGCTGCTGCTGTTGTTGTTGCTGTTGTTATTGTTGTTGTTACTGTTTATATTGTTGTTGTTTTCACTTTTGGTAATTTGTGTTGTTTCCGTTGCAGCATTTGATTGTTGCTGCTGTTGTGTTGTTGCTTTTGTTCGGCTAACAAACTCGATCGCTTGTAATTTAGCCAAATTGTTGCTCAGCTTCAACTTCAGCCTCAGCCTCTGCCTCTGCCTCTTACTTTGCCTCTACATCTGCTTCTACCTCTTCTTTTGCCTCTTCTTCTGCCTCTTCATCTGTCTCTTCTTTTACCCCTGCCCCCTCGTCAGCTTCAGCTTCAGATTCAGCTTGAGTCTCAGCTTGAGTTAATTTGTCAATTTGCCTACGCTTTGGCTTTGGCTCGTTAGCAGCGCTAATTGCCAATAATATCTTACTTTATTGTTTTTAACTATTAAACATTTTAGCCACAATTTGAGCCAACATTTTCAACACTTTAATTGCTGCTTTTGCTTTTTTGCTGCTCTTGTGAAAGTTTTTGCAGCTGCAACAAATTGCAATAAAATAAGAAGTTCGTAGCTAAAGTCTTTTGTAATGTATTTAAAATTAATATATACAATATTAAATAATCGAACACATTTGAAGTACTTTAAGTGCTATATTTACAGAATTTAATTGCATTTGAATTACTGAACAAGGTGCTATAGCTATAGCAAACGGTCTACTTTTTTTAAAATACATTAATTCCTCTACTAATGAATATATTAAATTTTAAGCCTCTATATTTATTGTTTGATTTTATGCCAAATAAATTCATCTTCGGTATAATATTGCAGTCGGTTATTGTAGTTTGTGTTTTAAGTCTTTCGTTTAGCAAGTTTGTGTGCTAAGTCATTCATTTAGAAGCGATAACTTAACAATTATTAAGTAAAACTTATTTTAGGCCTCAATTATTTCAATTTCAATGTGTTTTAAAATGGTATTAAAGCAATTTGTGAGAAAATATTCTCTTCAAAATAAATATTCTATTCAATATTGTCAAACCCATTAAAATCTTTTAACTTTTCAAAACCTTCAAAATCTTTCAACTTTTCAAACATTTCAAATTATTTAAACTCTTCATAATTCCCTAACAAGTTCGTGTTTTGAGTCTTTCGTTTAGTTAGCCGCACAGCTGTTCATATTACAGGCAAATCGACTAGGTCAAGGCGTTTAAGGATTTGATTTTTGTACAATTTTCCAGGAATTCGATTTTGCGCATTATGTAAGCCGTCTTAAGACACTTTTGTATATTTGTTTGCATTGTGTGGGCCTAAGCCAATAAAAACCCATAGGCGATTGTTTACAAACAGCGATTCCAGATTGACCAGGATTACAAGGATAACCAGGCTAAACAGGTTAAACAGTTTACGCAGGATAACAAAGAAAACGAGAAAAAAACTAAATCTGTAAACGCGATTAAACCGCAAAGCATGAAAAAAACAAGACTAAGGATAAGCAGGGGCTCACATAACATCATATAGATAGACATATGTATGTATATAGTGAGAGATCTAGGCTATAGTTCGGCCAAGGACTCGGCACAGCAAGTGCAGCGATTTTTGGTGCTGCAAATTTGCAACAGCGCCGCGTGTCGTCCCAGAAAAAAAGGGACATAGGATGCATAATTGTGCGGTTTCTCTTGTTGTTGTTGTTCGTTGCAACAGAAGCTGTTGCAGCAGCAACTGCAAACGGCCCTGACCTTGACTTTGGCCTTGTTCCGTCTAACGATGTGAAATATTGGCAAGATGTTAACTAAAATATATATTGTACTATATAGTATAGGTGCTACAAGGACATTCATTCGACTTTCGACCATTAAGGAGTCACACGACTAGCGGCAGCCGCTTTGGGTGGCAAAAGCAATTGACCTTGGCCAAGGGCACAAAGAAAAGGATGCGCACATCAAAGCGTTGCGGCTCCATGTGGACCGGCCATTTTCCAAACAAAATTTTTCCAATTTTCCTAAAAATGTTTCCATATGAAAAATAAAACTAATTTATGTTCGAAAAGTGAGAGAAGAATAAGGTGTAGAGCGTTAGAATAAGACAGGGTATCTCCCTGAAAAAGAGAAGAGAGAAGAGAGAGAGAGAGAGTAAGATAGGGAGAGATACGTATAGAGAGAGAGAGAGAGAGAGAGTGAGGGAGACGGAGGAAGATAGAGTAAATCAGCCAAATGGAACAAAGAAAATTAAGATCATTTATCATGACACCCAGGGTCCCGTAATATGCTATATAAAGTTAAGAGACTCTACCTTCACAGCGTCTCCATTACCCTCTCCATCTCTTTCTCCCATTCCCTATTTCTGGCTCTTTCTACTTCTTTTCGTTTGCGCCCTCTTTCCCTCTTTGGGTGTCAGTTTAATGATGCTACAATTTCAGACCGGGTTCAGTGCGTACCTACGATTGGGTTTCGGTTGGGTTTCAATGGGGTTTCTTCTGGGCTGATGCCAGCTGGAAAGCGAGAGAAATCCAATAACATTTTAATAACAAAGCTGCATAACAGCCGCTATAAATAAGCGTATTTCCAGGTAACACAAACACACATACACACACACACACACTCACACAGATACTAGACCATTTCTTCATAATGTATCTATATGCACGATTAGAGAGACCACAAAAACCCAATAAATAATTAGCCGCAGTGCGACGCGTCTCTGATTGAGAGTTGAGGCTAACACGCCCTCAAAATAAATGCCAAAAACTTCAATACAAATAGCCATAGCTATAGCTATAGCCATAGTCTATATAACTATAGCTAAAAGATGCTGCAGGTAAGCGCTAGAATATGCTCAAGATACAACCAGAAGAGAGAGGGAATTGGAGGTATTGGAAGACAGAAAGAGGAAACAAGAGAGAGAGAGAGAGAGAGAGACAGGGAGTTAGAAAAGGACAGAGAGATGGAGATATGGGTATAGAAATGAAGAAAGAGGGAGCAGCAGAAGAAAGAGGGAGATATCAGTAGAGAGAGGCTGTAAGAGGGGCATTTGAGATGAGATATATATCAGCTCTACATGGTTTCTCACTTATGTACATCAAAATGCAGCTATATATATGTGCATGTATATATATATATATATATGGATGTGTGTGTGTGTGTGTAGATCGGTCTGCGATTGTGTTGCCTGATTAGGGCAATCAATTTTCCGTTTTTCAACCAATGCGCGCTGGCACGGCCATAAATTAAGAGACGCTCTGCGATTGGGTGTCTCCAGATCTCTAGATCTCCATATTACGAGTGGATCACGTAGCGACAATTAGCCAAACCAAATATATATACATATATATACACATATATAAACATATATATGAATATATCTGTATCTTTTGAGTGCCTTCAGACTGCGTTTGAATTAATTAACAATTGTTAAGAATGCGTCTAATCAAATGAAAAGGTTATTAGAGCATGATAAATGATTCGAACGTATCTATAATAATAGCCACAAACCTTAGGCTATGCCACATCTTGACCAAGTCTTATATATGGTATAGTATATATTATAAACTATACAATAGTTTGAGTTTTCAAAAGGGTATTATGCTATCAAAAGCAAGCTAAATGTTATTTATGAGTTGGGAAATATTTGAACAGATTATTTTGAATAATTCTACGAAATTAGAATGTTATAATTATTATAAAATTTACTTAAAATTTATATTTCTATAATATGAATTTTAATGCAAATCTTTACAGCTAAGCAAATAATTCCCTCTATAATATGTATCTATGCTTATATTATAGCACATAACTCTACCTATCAACTATCTATAGCTATATAGTTCTACCTATTAGCTTATCAGTTCGTAAGCCGCACTTAACTTGTCAATTCGCGCACGATATGAATATTAATGGCTTTGGGTGCAAAGCATAATAATAATTTATCCGCTATTTAATTGAACAATAACTTTTAGTAATTGTTTAACTAACCTTAGCTGTTCAGAGTGGTATCAGGTGTAGATAATTCAGTGCGTTAAAGTTTCTATGATTAGATTATTAAACACAATAATGAGATACACTAGAGACACTTATTTTAGGAGAGGTGCAATATTATACGGTTTGGAAAACCGATTCGATTTAAATCTATAAATGTATCTATAAATGTAAATGTATCTCGAATTTCTCTGTAGAAATATTCCATAATCTCTTTTGAAATTCAGTTAATGATTGAGTCTAATCCCTTAGTTAATAAGAGTAACTAACAATGCGGTGTTTTGCTTAGTAATTTCTCAGGCTACTTCATTGGGTAAACGGCAAAGTCAATCACATGGTATTACTAATTGAATAAATCCCATGTATCTGACACACAGTCTGAAGCATTTAATCCACCGATAATATGCATTAAGCTATGCGTCTAAACTACACCAGCTGTCAGCTAGTTTACACATTGAGAGGCCGACTAAAATCAAAATGCTATAACTGACAAGTAAATCTCGAGTAAATCTCGTTTAAATCTCCAGTAAATAAAAAAAAAATTCACATAGAAAAACAAAAAACCAGTTAAAATATCATGGCTGCAATTCGCATTTGAACTTGATCTGTGATCGTCGATCGCAGAGCTCCGATCGTCGATCGCCATGGAATGTTTAATGTTTTCACTAGTTAATGCTTAATGCTTAATGCACACAGAAACCGTTAGCAATCAGCTGTAGCAATCTGTTGGATTTACTAAAAAAAAGTGTGTAAATTATAGACGCGCAAAATTGTACGTGCAAAGAAAAAGTCTCAGATCCATAAATTAGCACCTCATTCCACATAATTGCCACCGGCTGTTGATTGAGGCTTTTCAAATGCCACGACGAGACGCAGACACAGTCAACTGAGAAGTGGGAAGTGGAAACTGGGCAGTGGTGGAGACTGGGACCTGTGGGGTGAGTGTAGAGATGTGGGTTCCGGGGGACGGTTCACTTTGGTTGAATGTGCTAAGTGCAGTGCAAATGTGAACAGGCAGCGCCACGCAGCAGCAGCAGCACCTTTTCCGCCTAACTAAAGTTTGTTTTTTATTCATTTATCCAATCAAGCGCAACCAGCCGAGGCCTGACCACTTATATACACACAAACACACACACACAACCGTCACAGTTCCAATCACAGTTGCCGCAGCAGAGTCAAGCTTCACCATCGTCTCCGTCTCAATCACAGAGTCACTGTCTCTCAGTCTCAGCTTAGTCTGGAGTCCAAGTCAATTCAATCAGTCAAACAGCACGCTGATTAGCAGCTGGCCAAGCATACAAACAGACAGACTGACGAACGCACAGACAGACAGACAGGCCGTCAAGTGGCTTCATAGCTTAGCACTAAGCACTAAGCACGTACTAAATGGCTAAATGGGAAAATGGTTAAACGGTTCGCCAACTAGGCGCACTTGCTCAATCAGACAGGCGACAGTCGACGATCGACACTGGACGATCAATAGATGACGATCGATAGACGATGATCTCTACTCAACAATCAAGTATCTTCAACCCATTTTCATACTCTTCCTCTTGCCCTTTTCAGTGCGTATTGACCAACACTGTTTATCATTGACTGGCTAAAAGCTGAGACACATCAATCGGCAGAAAAATTAATGCATTACGCGCTTTCAACTCTACACCCTAGACTTAAAGAAAGTAGGGTATGCTCTGGGAAAACATATTACTTGTATTTTACATTGTTTCTAATAAATTTTTGGTAGTAGAATAAAATGAGGTAGTGAGGTGATTGATATACAATAACATTTAATAAACAGGGTAGTACCTTGTCAATCAGGGTAGCTTACTTCGATTGACTAAGTAAACCAAATTTTCAGCCACTTTGCAGTTAATCATCAGCTCAGCGAAAGCCAGCGAAATATTGTTATTAGTAACAATGATGATTGAGTCGATGATGATTATGATTGAAGCTGCTCAAGATGATGATTGAAGCTGCTGAAGTTGATGATTGCTTTTGAGGTTGAGTCAATGCTCTGGGGCAATTGATAATTGTCGTTGAGATGTAAAGAAAGCAGAAGGGCCTCAAGGCAATGAAGTAAGAGAAAGAGAGAGAGGGGGAGAGAAAGAAGGAGATAGAGAAGTAGAGTGATTGAAAAGAACACACGAACGCACTTTGTCAAACGCTGATAGGCTGCTCAGGGCTACAATGCTCATGCGATCACATGCCCCGGCTGCTGTTCTAGGGTTCTCTGAGTTGGGTCTCTAATCATAAATTATGAGAGAGCATCAACAACAATAGAAGAAAAGGGGTATCCATTTGTTTAGTGGACAGCGATAAGCAACAAAAGCGACAAGCGACAAGCGACAATGCAACAGGACATTAGTGTCACATTAAACATGACCGCAACCCAGACCCAAGTCAAGCCCCTAAAATGATCCCCAACCACAAGACCCTCGGCACTAGATATGGGGCGATAGAAGAACAGGAACCTGAAGAGTCGTTAGATGTTGCTGCTGTTGTTGCTGCCGTTGCTGCTGTTGCTGCTGAGGTTGCTGAGGTTGCAGCGCCGCTTTGATGCATTCGGGAAAAAAGTATCTCAAGAAAAATGCTTATCAACGCGTGGAAAACACACACAACCTGCTACATTTTTCAATGGATGTGTTTGTGTGTGTGTGTGTGTGTGTGTGTGTTGTTGTTGTTGTTGTTTGTTGTCGCTTATTGTGACAGCAAATGTAGCCTAAGTCTGCGGTTGTCGCTGCGGTTGCTTTTGCTGTCGATCGTCATTTAAATGCGCTCTAATCAGGTGCCTGGCTTATTGTTTGTCTCCCTACCGCTACCTCTATCACTCTTTCTATCTCTCCCTCTCTCTTTCTACTTTTCCACTCTCTCTGTGTATCTCCTTGTGTGGTCCTTGTACTTGGCAATTAAAAGAGGCTACCAAAGCCGCTTAAGGTGCTGCAACCAGCGTGCGTGTGCATTTAATCGCCGCTAAGGTGCCAAAAGTATCTCTGGCATGCGTAGTATGCAACAGCAGCAACAACAACAGCAACAACAGCAACAACAGCAACAACAACAGCAACAACAACAGCAGCAACAATCCGCAACATTTGCGCAGATTTCGTTGAAATTTAGAATCGTGAGAGAGTCGGTCGTCGTTGCGACTCATTTAAATCTCGTTTGTGGCCTGGAACTGGCCCTGAGTCGAAGCAGGAGCTGGGCCTGCCAACAGCAGCAGCAACGTGTGTGGTCCACAGCAGCAACAACAACAACAACAACAACAGCAGCAGCAACTGCAAAGCATCCAATCAACATGCACATCTACATAAATACCCTACTCGTTTCGGTTTCGCTCATACACTACATTGTCTGTGACGGGTTGTGTAGGGAGTGTGGGGTGCTTATCAGCTGTGATAACGCAGCGCACACGACTGCAGCGCACTCAAGTGGTGTGGCAAGTCAATGCCAATTAGGCAAAAGCCACATATGCCATATGCTAATATCTAATGCATTTGTATCTATGGCCATAGCCATAAACGTAGCTATATCTTTCGACTGTATCTATGGGATGTATCTGTATCTAAGGCAAGTGCCAAGTAGCTGCTAATTGGCAACTAGTGTGTACTTAGCGGCATATCGCTATCACAAGGCGCTGACAGAAAGTGTCTAACAGAGAGACAGACACACACACATACATATACACATATACATATACATATATGTATGTATATATATACATTCATATAGATGGAAAGCGTGTGGCTATCGGTAGGCTAAAGCGCAACTGAAACCGAAACCATTTTGAACGTCAACACTAGCGATAAGCAACTAAATTATTAACACGAATCCCAATTCAAGTCACCGAATCCCAGACCCTATACCCACACTCAGTCCTCAGTTTTCAGTTTTCAGTTTTCAGTTCTCTGTCCTCAGACCAACTCTCATTCCTATGCTTCAAGTTGGAGTTCCAATCAGGGTGCTCAGTGCCGCCATCAAACCGCTGAACTCCCGACGGCTCCCGTTGTTAATTCCGCTGAATTTTCTGCACCCATGTTGCAGCTCTACCCAGCCCCAGACCCAGACCATGCTATATATGTATTCGATTCATTCGCGACTCATAAACTATATCGCTGACGCTGATATAGGCAGCACCTGAGCTTCATTTAACATGAAACCGTTCAAAAATTCAATTTTCAAAAAGTTGTTTTCATTCTTTTGTTTGTTGTTGATGTTGTTGTTGTTTTTGCTGTTGTTGTTGTTGTTGATGATGTTGTTGTTGTTGTTGTTGTTGTTGCTAGTTCTGGCTTTTAGTTTGAAGTGAGGAAATTTCAAATTTATGACACTGACGTTGCCAATCAACAGTGTATACCTTCTCCCGCTCCCAACTCCTCGTTCGCCTACTTCTCTGATGCCAGCTGACCTTGTTATTGCCTATGAAAACTTAATTTGCCATTGGGCTAAAGCGTGACTACCAATTGAGTTATGTCTTACAAAAAAGCAGGGGGGGAGGTTAAGCGGAGGGGTCTTGCCTACAGCTACGCCTAGCGATGTGCGCGTGCCCACAACTTGAAAATCTAATCCCATGCTAAATCAAGTTAGAGTTTAGCTATGTTAGAGCAAATCTAAATACACTTGAGAATGAAATAGTGATATACAAACAGATATGTAGATAAATATATCTTAGAGAGGTAGATGCATATATATATATAAATAGACAGATAAATAAATAGATAGAATGGTCAACGGATTGATAGGGAATTCGGAAAATAGATAAAAGAAGATATAGTTAATAGAGCTATAGATACACAGATTAATTTATATACACATAAATGCACAGAAGAAAGGTACATAGAGAAAAGTATATAGAGAATAATCCTGTAGATAGAGAGTCTACATATACATCTGATATCTGTTTGATAGATAGATCAACTTTGATTAGATAAATAGGACTATAATTATTATTTAAATACCTTTTTTAAAGCTTAAATGGTGTAAAATCCCGTCAGCATTTATTAATATTTCTGACAGCTTCAAAATATAATTGAATCTGAAAGATAAATGTGCGTATATCTCGCAACATGTACACCTTATATGATATATTTCTCGACTGTAAAATCTTGTTTACTTGAGCGTGTTTTTTTTTCTGTCTTGTCTTTCATACAATTAATTGGCAGCATGTAGTGAGTCGATGCCGTGCCACCAAAATACGCATAATCTATCACTGGAGCACCTCTGACCAGTTATATGGTCATATATGTATATATGTTGTATATATTTATATCAGAGACAAGAGCACTGACAATTAAGTGAATTGACAACGACAAAGCCGCTTGCTCGGACCCACGGACAGACAGTCGATGATGTATTGCTACAGCGTGTCAAAAAAATTCGCTACTGCGTTCAAACTGGACATGACCAAACGAGTGCCGGACAGGGTGCTGGGGAGGGGTGAGTTGGTAAGGATGGAGTTGCGAGCACCCACGTAGATTGAATAGGGTAGCGTAATAAAATTATAAGCGGGATTAGTGTCGCGCACAACAAAGCCGCAGCCAACGAATTGAGACAAACAATGACAGACACGCTGCCACACGATGCAGCAGGAAGGATAAGGAAGAAGGTGGAAGAGGATGGAGGAGGCACCCGGAGAGACAGCCAGAGGTAGAAAGAGACGCATCTACAGGAGCTTCCAGGAAGCGCAGACCGCAAGCGTAGGAGAGAGGAAGAAAGGGTTGAAGAGCTGAGGCTGTAGAATTGAGAGAGGAAGACTCTGTAAAAAAGTGAGAAAGAGGAAGATTGGAAGAGGAAGAGAGAGGAATAAAGTGTGGGAGAGGCAAGGCTGTACTATTGTAAGAGAGGAAGAGAGAGAAGAGAGGAAGACTCGGTGAAATGGTGTTGGAGGGGAAGATTGAAAGAGGAAGAGAGTGGAAGAAACGGTGAAAGAGGCGATGCTGTAGAATAGGTGGAAAGATTCTGTAGAAGAGTGAGAGAGGAGAAGAGTGAGAGATGGGGGGAATAAAAGAAGAGGATTGAGAGGGACAGAATGGGATAGCAACAGTAGGAGATACCAAGAGAGTCGGAGTCGGTTTCTATATAAGAGTTGAGGTTGGAGTCGTAGTCGGAGCCGTAGTCGGTGTCGAAGATAGAGCATCAGATAGTCGCTTGCCTACTGTGACTGATTGATTTGTATATGAGTGTGTGTGTTTGCTTCAAGGTGAACGCGGGAGCAAATTGCGTTTATCGGGCTCTCCCCTGGGATGCCCATAGAACACTCAGCATATAGTTACTCATAAATTCATAAACTGCTAACGGTTCCGTAGTTAATTTAAGTGCTTTTAAGACAATTGTCAAATGCGTGAGGTGCAATCAAGTCAATGTCAATGTTAATGTCAATATCAGAGTCAAGGTCAAGGTCCTTGCTGCTGTGGCACGCGTGCCGAGCGTACTGTGCCGCGTGTGTACCGTCAGTGTCCTCTGTGCACCCTGTGTGTATCCTGTGGTGCTGTGCGCGTGGCACTAGCCGTATTCCCAACATCTCAAATGGCCAAATTGCCTGCTAGTGACTGGCAATGCTACTAGCAAATTGCCAAATTGGCAATTGAGCCAAACTAAATGCATATAGCCTTCAAGCCAGATTGAAGATCGGAAGCCCTAACGTGAGGCGGCCCTGAGTTGATCATGCGTCTTTTTTTTTGGCTATTAAATGGCTAAAAACGATGAGCCCGGCATAATGAACTGCAGCCAAAAGCGGTAGGTGGCACGCATGCATTAACGGTGATTTGTAATGGGTGTTGTGACCCGGGCAACGCCGTACTCTACGGTACACGCTGTGCAGCCGTTAAATAAAAAAAAAAAAACGATCGTATTAAGCGAAATAAATGCGTTTTGCTGCTACCCTGTAGGCTGTGCCATATTAATTTGCCATTGCGGTATCTGATCCGAGCCATAGATCTTGCATTATATTGGCTCTGGTTCGATCTTCGATCTCGGCTCATGGCGTGTCATAGCAGCGAGCTTACAAATTGCCATGTGCAATTATCGCCAAATGCTGATAACGAACGATATGGACATGGGACCAAGTGCGGCTGCCTCTCTTGGCCAAGTCAGCAGGCGTTGCAGCTAAGCAGAGAGTTATGGCCAAGACGATGAGCTGGCTAATTGCTTTTAACGGTCGCCTCCGAGTGCGAGAACAGCAATGCAATTATTCACTTACATACGTATACTCTCAACCAGTTGCATTTGGCTTAATTGAAAGCAGACCCACCCGGCTCTTGGCCAACCAACTAACCAACCAACAACCAACAGCCAACAGTCAAGAGCCAATTGCCATTTTCATCTAACAATTTTTGCAGTGAAAGCGTTGCAGACCAACCAGAGAGCCAATAAAATATCATCTGAGCTAACGATCATAATCAATCGGATGGGATGGCATGACATAACAGTAAGTAGCTCAGTTTATAGCGCGGATTAACTGTGCGTGCTATGCAGCTTTTATGAGAAACTTGACTTAGTATACAAACTAAAAGCTGTATGCGAACAAATGTAAATGCAGTGTAGTAGATTTTTTTCAATCAATTTCGATACAGGTTCGTAATTATGAATAAATGTATAATGATATGGTTAATAAAGATTCTAAATAATCTAAATTTTACACATTTCATACGGTTTTATGCCTATTGTAAGCTCCTCTTTATGCTATGCACACTCTTTATGCACTCAATTTTCATTCTCATCACTCAAAGCAAATGAGAGCGCAAGTGAAGCTTTGGAATGCGCTACATGCACAAAAAATAAGGGAGCTTATCAGTGCGACGGCTCACTGTGTGCATTGCCAAAGTGAGCAACCGAACAAAATTGATAGACAATGCGCTTAAAGTGTAGGTGAGAGCGAGCACATAGAACATAGACGAAAAAGAGAGAGTGACACTGAGAGAGCAGCGAATATCAGTTGCTGCTGCGCATTCGTTTGCTTGCTGACAAATGCTGCGCACCCGAAAAGCTGCCGAAATTAGAGCGCAATGCATACACCGAATGACAGAGAGAGAGAGAGAGAGAGAGAGAGAGTGAGAGATAAAGAGAGAGCGTGTATTCGCACTTGCTGCAGTTTGCATGCATTTGAAAGCTCACCCGAATGTCTCCCAAAATTAGAGCGACGGCAGACGAACGATGCGTAGCCGAATGACAGTCGAAATGAGAGCAGGAGAGAGCAGCGCTGCGCAGTCGCATATGTGCGTTTCTATGCAGATGAGGTATGCGCTGTAGCTATTTTTTTGCTGCTTTTTTCGCAGTTTCTACGCCGCTTGCTGCAGCTTTCTGAATGCCTGGTACTTCGGTTCAGAGAATACTCAGTTTGTTGCTCATGCAGACGACTGAGATGAATGATGCTGATGCTGATGATGATGCTAATAAAGCAGCCAAAATAAATTCTGTTCAATGAGATCATCGCATAGGCTACATGTGTATATAGTATACCCTGTATGTCGCCAAACTGTGGCAACACACACACACATACTTATGTTTTTCTCATATTAGAAACATGGAGCCTCCAATTGGATGATAAGCTGATAAGCTTTTATTGGATGACTGGATGATATTGATAACATCGGCCCTTGGTTGGTCGCTGAACGAACGAATAGGAAAAGGTTTTTTGTGATTAGCTGAAGCTTTTCGAGCTTTAACAAAGTGTTGCTGCCTTTGAATAAGAGCAAAAAATGAAGAGCTGCAAGAAAAGTTTGTATCCTATGTTAGAGTATATTTTATTTTGATTTGTTTAGAGCACTCAAAACATTCATAAAATTCACTCCAGTTTACCCCATATGGTTTATGGTCTATATGCGAATTGGATATGTAAGGGGAGCTGCTACAGCTGCTAATAAATTCG
This sequence comes from Sphaerogastrella javana, assembly GCA_037040025.1. NCBI lineage: Eukaryota > Metazoa > Arthropoda > Insecta > Diptera > Drosophilidae > Sphaerogastrella > Sphaerogastrella javana. Next base: position 7,532 of record JBANCZ010001198.1, on the reverse strand, counting down.
TAACAAATCAATGACCTCAGTGCCCCCTCGGATGCACTGGAAACCAATAAAAAAGACACGCATTTCTACTTTAGCAGCTGCAAAACAGTTGAGGACTTCAGAACGAAGAGCTGAGCACAGAGAGAGTTGCGAACAGAGAACGCAGAGGATTGAGGACTAAGAACTGAGAACTGAGAATTGAGCACTGAGATCTTCCATGTACTTGCTGCATGGCAAATGCATTGGGGCATTCTGCACGCAGCTCAAAATATGCCACAGTGGCTTGACGAAAGGGGAAAGGTGGGAAGGGGGGGGGGGGGTGATGGGGCACAAGGTACTCTACGAGTTGAAGGCAAAGAGTCGTATGCCATAAGAATCTCGTTTTCGCGACGTTCCCACAAGCTCAACTCTAATTGTGACTTTATTTGCGCATTTATTGCGGCCCAAAAGATACAGAAACACACACACACACACAGATCTGAGTGTGTGTGTGTGTGTGTCGACGGCAGCGCCCTTGGTATGGCTGCATGCAACAACAGCAGCAGCAGCAGCATCCTGAGCAACCGTCTTCTTGGGTGGTCTCGAACAACTTGCGGCGCATCTTCAAAGCCGTCTCTTGCAACTTGAACATGCAGCATGAAGGTAGCACAGAAGAACGAACCAAGACCTAACCTCGCCGTAGCCCCAAAACACACAACAGCAGCAGCAGCAGCAACCGCAGATACAACAGGCTGCATGCAACAGATACAGATACAAAAGCTGAGAGCTTGGTACTCAGACCTCTGAGCATGGGGGGGGTGGGGGCTGCGTCTGAGAGACACCCAAACTGAATTCTAAATGATCGTTGAAATTCTGCGGAACAGTGTTTCGTTGGAATTTGCAAATGAGTTGTGCTTGTGTGTGTGTGTGTGTATATCTATAGATGTATTTGTAGTTGTAGTTGTATATGTATCTTTGGCTGTAGTTGTAGCTGTATCTTCTGAAATTCTTAGGCACTGTGGAGTTGTCTTTGATACGAGTGCAAATAATAAATTTGCAGCTTTTGTCGAAGGCGGCCAAAAGCCAGAGACAACGCGGAGACGTTGTAATCCCACAGACCCTCACAGACCCACACATACCCAAACCGATTCAAACAGACTATGCGACTATGTGACTCTTTTTTTCTCATTTTGGTCGGCACTGACCCATTTAAAGCCCCGGCTACAGCTTAGTCTCCCAGACTCAGTTGCAGTAACAGTTGCCGTCTCAGTCCCAGTTGTACCCTCTGTCTCTCACTCTTCGACTGTTCGACTCTCTGTCTCTGTCACAGTTGCATTCTTAATCTTCGAGTGTTCGAGTCTTTGGGTCTCACTGTGCGCCTTGGAATTGCAGCTGTGTCTAACAAATGCACAGCTTGTACTAATTTTATTGGTATTAATCATTCGTTTGGATGCCGGCAAATATCTTGTAAATAGTTTTCATGTTTTGATTGATGAAGTCGATTTTCTCAATTTTTATAGTTTTTTCACTACTACCATCTCTTTTCTCTCTCTCTCTCTCTCTCTCTCTCTCTTTCTTTCTCATTCGACCTCTTACTCTTTTCCTCAATTTTATATATATATATATCTCTCTCTCTCTTTTAGTTTGTTTCTTTTAAGTCTATAAATCATTACGGCTAAAACTTTCGCTGACAACTTTGAGCGAATTGACCCGCAGTGCAATTTGACCTCTTTACCCGCTATCCTACACTCTTCTCTTGGTTCAGGCTGCATTTCAAGTTAATTAGAGTCCTGTCTGCGTATCTCTAAATGATCGCAGCGCCCCATGGACTCCATTTTGCAACTGAGTTCCCAATTCTCGCTCATTTTTCCATGCTTCATACCCAACACCGAATTGCCCATTTCCTTTTCAATTTCCCCACTTAACCAACCCACTCCCAAACTCCCCAATTGATTTTGCATGTCGATTGTTTAGCAAATTAATGGGGAGCCTCGTTGACTTGGCTATAAGCTAGATATTTGGCTCTCAGTTTTGGCCAATAAACGGCTAATGGCAGCGCGAATTGCTGAATTGTACCATATTTTTTTTATATTCATCTCTCAACTGGACCCAACGGCTGCTGTCTAATTGTGAGTTAATGGTCTACCGATGCCAAATGCCTATTGCCAATTTTAGCATTGGTTTAGTGCATTGAGCAATGCTATAGTGATGTCTGGCCCAAAGCTATGGCTATATAATTTATGGCCTGGTAGATTGAGCAATCCAAATGATCAAAAGGCGCACAAAATGCGCCTGAAAAAATTAAAACTTCAACATTAAAAATTAAAATGAAGATTAATATAAATGCATATTATTATTCTATTAATAGTCCAAGATTAAAATTTATGTTTCAAAGTGTGGGTTTTTATCAAATTTAACCTTTTATCTAAATTTAATGCACATTTATTTGCTAATTCTCGCATTAGGGTGCTAAATCAGTAATAGATTATTGCGGCCTCAATGAACTGAAAAAATCGTGTTGAATTTTTTGGCAAGGTGTTAAAAAAGTAACACCCAAAATATCAAGCACCTGCTGATCGTATTTAATAAACTTATTTTCGAATAGACACGAAAATGTATAGAATATAAATAATATGTTGTAAGTGCTATAATAATGATATGTTAGATGGAGCCTTAAGCTACACGTGCTTGTGGTTCATGCATTAACAGTTAAATATGATATTATATCATTGCAAAGCCAACAGATTATGTTTATTATCATATTGGTATTAGATATTATCAGTGTAGTTATCTCAAGAAATCTTGCTAATCTATTATAATTATTAACAATATTATAAAATTCTCAGAAAATCTACAATATGAATCTTTGGTTCTTCAATTGCTCTCTGGTTGACCTTCAGTGTGTGGTCTTTCTAATTAGTTGGTAATTGTTTTGAACACTGTCAGCTTATTTCACGGATCTTTTGTTGGCCAAGTTAGCGACGCGGCGTTACTAATGCGCAGCTACTGCATGACGGCACGTAGCCCAAATGCAAAAGTTCATGAACCCTAAATAATAATACAATGTGCAACACGGTGCAAAGTCCATTGCTCTAAGAGTTCCGCAAAATTATACTCGTTATAACTAATTTTAGTGCATATTTTAAAGTTTGGCCAAGTGTTTTTGCTAATCATTAATGCTAAGTTTCCTGCTGTGACTTACATAACGAGAGTTAGTTGGAGTGTTAGTAGCTGTTGCACATAAATTTGTTCTAACTATGAGAAGCTTAAGGATAAAATAAATGCTTTTTTTTTTGAAACATTTATAATAATTAAAAGGGTTATGTTTCTTTAAAATATTTCTAGAAAAAAGCTCTATTTGTTAATTTATAATAATTATATTTTATATATACTATATTTACTATTTTAACCACTTTATTGAGTACTTAGTCAATCCTTAAGTCGTTCAAAATTTTATAATAACATGTATGAGTCGAGTTCTTAACTTAACATAAATTAACTTAAATTATCGATGACATTAAATGTATACTCTATATGCTATATTTACTATTCCAATAACTAAAATAAATGCCTAATTAATCCTTGAATAATTTTACAAATTATTACAAATTTATTCTATTTGTTCTACCATTTTTACCCCTTTTGTTGATTTACCTATGATATTTTCCCTCTTTTATATTTCATGATATTTTATATATATTTATTTAATTGATAGCCATTTTTTACATTTCTTTAAACATATTTATATTTATATTTTGTATTCAAAATGTTTATCTAACTCATAGTCAATTTTTCATCTTTTTCTTCTATTCTGAACCTTATCATTAGCTAATTGGAGATTTAATTAAATCTTTGATTTTTATTGCATGCCGCTTTAAGCTTACACTAACAATAATAACAACAATAACAACATTAATAATATTACTAACAATTACAATTATAAGAGCACAAAATGTAGCGCCATAACAATTACAAAATGGGCAACACTGCAAACAAAACTCGACATTTTACACCTTTTCATTATCTCAGTGAATGTTCCAACAAATCAACACAACGACAGCCCCAAGAGTAAGCAAACAAACAACAACAACAACAACAAGAACTGCAACAACAACTGCAACAACAACAACAACAACTGCAACAACTACAACAACAACAACAACAACTGCAACAAATGTAAACAATGTACACTGAGCAAATAACTAGGTGCAATGTATTATTTGTTTTATCGCTTAAATTGCAGCTAAAAAGCGCTAATCGTTGCCCCACCCCTCTCCACCTACAACTCCACAGTAACAGCGGTTCTTCCCATTGTACACAAACCCCCCTCTGACCCCCTTTAAACTCCTCACCCCCCTCCTCCACCCTTTGGCAATTTGTGTGCAACGATGCGCAGAGCTCAGAGCTCAGAGCTCGAAGCTTGAAGAACTTTAGTTTAAAGTGTAGACAGCCGACTAAAGTAAGTCGACTGAACTAAGTCTTAAGCTTTGTGTATGTGTGTGTGTGTGTGTGTGTTTGGCTTAGTCGAAGTTGTCTGCATAATTAGTTGCTTGCTACACTGAGCGCAAAAAAAAATGAAAACGTTGCGGGTAATTTATGAATGCGCCATGAATTGAGAATTGAATGCGACTAGCGGCGGTAGTTAAAGCGACTAAAAATTAAAAATTAACTCAATTGCGGCTACTGTGGTATTAGCAGGCCATTTAGGGCTGGACAAATGGACAGACGAACGGACGGATGGATACGCAGCGAGCCATGACAAAAGCGAATATTAAAGGCAACAAAAGGTGGCATAAATTATACACACTCGTCTCAGTTAGAGATATAGCTATAGCTATAGCTATATATATAGCTATATTTAAAGCTATGGCCACGTATCATTTAACAGGAAATTGCGTTGCCGCACATTAAGTCATAATTGTTTGCCACTGTCGATGTTGATGTTGCTTCTGATGCCATCGAGCTAACTATATGCAATGTATCTGTCAGATACATTTCGAAGTTGGGGAATTTTCGATGTTCGAAAACTGGTTTGGAGAACAAAACTCTCCACACATGCGGCAGCAGCTGCGCACGCACACACGCACACATACACGCACATAGATACACACACACACACACAGAGAGACACATGCAGATACACACATGTGCAACTTGCTTCATGTAGAGCGAGACAGCAATGGAATATATCTACGTATCTTTGTATCTGCAGTGGAGGCTGCCACACGTTGCCTGATGGCTCTAAATGCCTGGGCGGAGCCAAGCACACACACACACACACAGACAGAGAGAGAGAGAGAGAGAGAGCTTAACTTGAGCTTGTTTGGCAAATGCAGGATAACAGTGCCTGCTACCAGTATACATACGCTCTGCATGCTGATGGAATTATCAACGTTCTTTCTTTTGAATTTTTTTTTTTTGGTTTTTTTTTCATATATGTTGCTCTTTGGACACGGAGCCCGAAAACGTTGCACGTTCGCAATTTAATTAGTCTTGCGCTGAGCGCAACGAAACGGAAACCAATACACAAGCAACAGCAAGAATCTATATGCAACACACACTGTGCAACAAATGCAACAACTGCAACAACTGCCGCAATATTCTACACTCTATGAGGCCAATTAAGCGATCTTTGCACATGAACTGTGTCCGAGACCAGACAAGAGCAACAGCAGCAACAGCAACAGAAACAGCAACAACAACAACAACAGCAACAACAATAGCAACAACAACCTCCTGAACAACCTGAAGAACCTCAACAACCTCAACAACCAACTGGCCAAGTCTAAGATGTTGCTGTTGATGTAGCTTCTCTTGCTGATGTTGCTGCTGTCGTTGGTGTAGTTGCTGTTGCTGCTGTTGTTGCTGCTGCTGTTGCTGTAGTCCAGGCATCTTATTTCTTCTCCAATTTCCGTTGTGGCTTGCAGCGTTTTAAAGCAGCAAACAGACGGCTAACAAATTGCGCACAACTTCATCATAATCAACGCTTGCACTTGGCCAACAGCACAACATGATAGACTAAGATATGCCCTGCATAAAGCACTACACATGTTGAAGAGGTGTAGCTGCAAACATCCAAAAAGAAACAACAGTAAAGGACATATCATATAATTTAGAATAATTTATATAAATCTTTTATAATGAACTTTAAAAATGAATTACATAGTGTGCATTTTTTGATTTCATATCTTAGTTTTCATCAATTTAAGGAAATATTTTATTAAGAAAACTAAACTTATATAAAATTGCATTTTACTACTAAAGATATCGATATTTGTAAAATTTTATTATTTTATATATATTTAAAATTATAATGATGTGATAATTATTCCAAAACATTTTTATATATTAAATTATTTAATGACCTATTTTATTTAATATTTTCAAATTACTCCTCAGTACAGTGTTTATATGTAGGGTATCTAGCTGCAGTTGCATTCTAATGCCGCGAATAAAAGTGTTTTGAGCTCCACTGCAAAAAAACTAAGGTTAAATGCAGGCTAAATTATTTTACGTGCCTTCAGTTGCCAGCGACTTAGTCTAAGACTAAGTCTTGAGCTGCGACTAAGGCCGTGCAGGCCGCAGAGTTGCAGCATAATTCAAGTAAACGTTGCGGGGGGAGCGGGCGGAAAATGATGTGAAAATTGTGCCATAACTTTTGGTGGCTGCTGTTGCTGTTGCTGCTGTTGTATCTGTTGTTGTTGTTGTTGTTGTTGCTGTTGTTATTGTTATTGTGTGTTGCATGTTGCATGTTGCTTGTTGCTGCAGCTTTTGGCTCTTGCGCTTTGGGTTTTTATTTGTTTTTGAAATCACAGCTACAAATCATAAATTGCATTTTACGATATTGATTGGCCAAATGATCATCCTCTGTTCAATGTTGTTGTTGTTGTTGAAGTTGATGTTGTTGTTGGTGCAGTTGTTGCTGCTGTTGTTGTGGGCGTGTTTTGTTGTTTCGCTTTCGTAACCTGCAGCAAACATTTCATTGCTTTTTTTTACAGACGCTGCACAATTTTCATACGATTTTTCTGTTTTGCTTTTTATGTTTGTATTTTTCTTTTTCTTCTTTTTTGTGGGTCTTATTCGCCCCTGGGGTAAATATTATTTGCACAGCAGGAAATTATTATTATTGTTATTATTTGGTAAGATTAAATATCATTGAATTATGGGTGGGTATTTGCCAATATGATTGCGTGCCATTACAATAGAAATGTTTTCGCTTCACCATGGATAGATCTCTCTCTATTTGTGGGAAAAATTTGATTTATATGCATTTGCCAGGAATCCAACAATACGTAGATCGAAATAATCGAAAGAACATAGACGAATAAAATAGCTATATTAGCACAGGGTGATCGAGAGGCTGTTTAGGAATATGTATTCTACATATAGGATACACCATATATCCATAAAATGGCCAAACATTTTCAAAATAGAGGTATGTTAAATATATTATATTATATTATTATTTTATAGTTCATTGTACTATTATTTTACTATATTATTAGACCCTGTGTTTAAAAAACACAAAAGGGTCTATTAACTTTGTGCAAAGTCGATTTGTGTGTAACAGGCAG
>JBANCZ010001197.1:0-23833 GCA_037040025.1 Sphaerogastrella javana | reverse complement strand
CCATATCACACCAGAAATACTATTCAACTCCAAAAGTACTATACTTCCCCAAAAATACTATTCTGTTCCGAAAAGACAATACTGCCCCAAAAAACTAAACACAGAGTCCCTACTGTCGGGCCCTACTGTTGGATATTTGTTTTTTTAATTCTTCATTGATTTAATCATTAATCACTTAATCATTGATTTAATTATTGAATACCATGTTTAAATTTTAGACATACTCTTTTATTTTTAAATAATTAAATCCATCAAATTCATTAAATGTTTTTTTTGTCATTTTGTACAATAATTTTAATAGATATACATTTAATTTTCCACATATCTTTATCTTATAATAATTTCCTTTCACATTTAATTATTGCATGCCATAAGCTATTTGTATTATATTATCCCTGATGCTTCCTTATTGTTTGCCCTCTCATAATTTGCTATATCCGAGAGCTAACCTCTGCCCATTTGACCATTTGACCTAATCTTTAATTCACCACCAATTCATATATACTATATGGTATACTCAATACTCAGACTGTCTGCGATTTAATTATATATCTTAACCTTGCTGCTGACCCTGTGCTTAGCCACACTTTTGGCCAGAATATGAATTCATTGAATGGCCAGAGCACACGCAATCTATAGGGTGCTATGGCTATATGAAGTGGATGCCAATAAGTTGTACGGTTGCTCTTCTGATGGCTACATCATATGCTCTTCCGCTTGATTTACGTCTAACTGTAATCGAATAATATATCAGGCAAAAAGACAGACAGACAGACTGGGCAAGGTAGCTAACGTGGCCAAGACGCAGCACAGCGACAAGTTTAGTCAAAAGCTCAGGCATAAAATCAATTACATTGACAAATGAGCAGCTGACGCACACACACACAAAGCGGGGCTGCAGCAAAGGGGCAAGGGGCAGGGTTGCCCCTGTGGCCAAGCTTCTGTGTCAGAAGTGACCCAAAAAAAAAAAAAAAAAAAGGAATTGGAAAGAAGAAGAAAGCGTACATAGTGAATGAGTGCACTCTACCGCACTCATCATTCGTTGTAGACGCTGTGGCAATATTGTCAACGGCGCTGCTTACACATGCCACATGCCGCAGTGAGTTGCAAGCATATTGGCAACGCCGGGCCATGAATTATGTGACTTATTAAAACGTCATTCGAGCTGACAAGTTGGCCAAGTTGCAAGCAGTTGATGCTATAAACTGTCCCAACGTCTCCAGTGGCAGGTTTTCTTTGCCGCAGTTGCACCTGAGTCCCTGCTCGGGCGCACACGCTGCCTGGGCGCTGTCCCTGCTCGGGCGCCTTTGCTGGGCAGGAAATATCTAATTGTTGTTGCTGTAGTTGTTGTTGATGTTGTTGTAGTTGTTGTTGTTGCTGTTGACTGGCACTTTTGTGCTATCAAGCAGCAGTTGCCACTGTTTATATGCTTGTGGCATGCAGCATGCAACATGCAGCAGGCAGAAGGCAGCATGCATGAATCGTGTAGTATGTGGCATGTGGGTAATCAATGAGCTGTCCCGATTGCTGTTGCCCCATCAATTTGCATTTATAATTTCTAGAATTGATTGCGTTCCTCGCATTCGAAAGTTATGTAATACAAGCACATGAAAATCTCTACGATGACAGCTATACGATCATATACATTATTTATATCGCAAGACTCAACTGCACTTGATATTAATTAGGTGTAACTTCACCTCATTCGAAGAGAAGTTGGTTCACTCAAATGGGCGTCATGTCATAATAAAATATAAATTATTTATACAAGAAAATTCTAACAATTTAATGACATGAACATTGTATTAAATATTACAAAATTAAAACAAAATATGGTTAAAATATGCTAATTATTTTGAATGGTAAAACATATTATAAAATTATGTTATTTTTAATAATATTTATCATAGTTATTAATAATATTTTTTATGTATATTTTTTCATTATTTATACAGTAAACTTAAGTAATATTATGTATTTAAAATTTATACAAAATGTCAAAATATAGTAAATTATTATAATGAAAATATTATTTAATATAATTTATTAAAAAAATTTTTTTTCTTTTAAAAATGTACATACTGCTTAAGTCTATATTGATATAACTACTATTTTATAATTATTATTATAATTATTATTGTACTAATAAATTTATATGGATAAAATATTATTATATTAAATAAAATGAAAAGAAAATGTTATTTATATTAGAAAATTATTGCATATTGCTTGAATCGTAACTATTGTGAAGAAATTTTTATAACAATACTTATACAAGAAAATTCAAATAATATTATTGTACGAAAATTTTATTTATATAAAATTTAAAAAAAAAGTCGTTAAAATATGGCAAAATGTTTTAATGACAAAACATATTTAATAATAATAATAATAATAATAATAATAATAAGAATAATATTAACAATAATAATCTAAATTGTCTTAATTTTTATAAATTTACATAATGCTTACATCGTATTTATAATACATTTTTTATGTATTTTTTAATGCATTTTTTTAGTGATTTTTAGAATTTCAAATTTGTTTTTATGATATTTCATTATGTTAATGGTGTTTTTACTACTTACACTTGATAGTATATACTGTAGGGCATAAGTTTGAACTTTTCAGCTGTTTTTAGTTAATTATAAAATTTGAAATTCTATAGCATCAAGGAATGCTATTCATTTTACAACACTTTTCACAGTTTTCATTGCGAAACTTTCAATTGCTTGCAGTTCAGTGAGTTCGGAGGGATATATGCAGAAAGGGCCTCAAGGCCGACAGAGTCATGCACATGTTGCAATTAAATGTAGTACAACTCATCAACAAAGTCGACAAAGTGTCAGTAAAACAGTGACAGAGAGAGAGAGACAAACGGAATGAGAGAGTGAGATTGAGAGAGTGAGAGTGAAAGAAAGAGAGAGAGAGAGAGAAAGAAAGAGAGAAATATACCAATGGCTTTACAATTTCAGATGTCAGAGTTTCAGTGTGTTTGACTGCCTCGCGCCTAATCCACTTGGCCCGAACTGTCATGTTGGCCAATTTGTTGTTGTTTTTGTTAATGTTGCTGTTGTTGTTGTTATTGCAACGAACGCACTAATTAAATTTAATTAAAACGTGTCAACTGAGCTTGTCATAACAAATTCGCTACACATTCAAGACGCCAACATGCAGACACCAACAGTGGCTGAAAAAAAGCAACTGTACGTACAATATATATAAATTTACATATATATGTTTATATACAGGTACATATGTATGCACGTATGTGATCCTGTGAAACTGGTAGGGAAGTCAGCCACAAAAGTGCCTGCAAAATGGCTCATTAAAAACTTTTATGCTGATGAGCTGGCGCGAGCCTCTAGAACAGGGCCCAAAGAATGTGGCTAAGAAAATTGATATATATGTACAAAATACACATATGTGTGTATATACATATGCACGTTCACATATTTATTCGTTTAGTTAATTAGAGGTATAATAATGCGAAGACACACACACTCATACAACCATTGGCGCCGACCTACTAACACAGAGGTACGCACAGCACCTCAAACGCCTCTGCACATTCAGAGCAGCTCATCCTTAGGCTCATTCTCATCTCTATTCTCATACTCATTATTCTGGCAACGATGCGTGTCTCTGATTTAATTTTTTTTCTCTCTCTCTCTCTCTCTCTCTCTTTTCATCTGTGCTTTTTTAATGCAACACGGCAGCTCAGTTTTATGGGCCCCATCTGCCTTGGATGGATCCCAACGTTTTGGCTGTGCTGTCTGGCTTAAGTGATGAAAACTGTGATTTTCTTTGGTGCTCTGTTAATTTCGATATGCGTAAATGTTATGTTATGTCTGTCATTATTTCATCTTAAAGGCTGAGTATCTTGGAGTACCTTGATTGAAAGAAGGAACTTATAATACAGTTCACTGTTTTGTTTGTTTGTATCATACGTATGAATGTCTAGGAATTTTTTAAAAAATTTTATTAAGGTTTAAAATATCACATGTAGTATTATATTTAGTGAGATTTTACAATTTGTTTATATGTCCCAATTTCTTTATATGGGTACCAGATGTTTCTAGGTAATCTCTATACATTTTATGTTAATTCAAATATTTTCATTTAATTTAAATATATTTGTTAAAATTATACTCAAAATTCCATAAGCATACTTTCTTTTGCATTTTAATATTCAATTTCATATTTTGTATGTTTATACTATAGTTAAATTCAATTAAATATGATTTAGTAAAAAAAGTTAAAGGTGAAGAAAATTAAAAAATGTTATGCTATTGTATTTGGAACATAAAAATTGATTTGTGCTTAGGTAAATAAATAAAATTTCTTTTCCAATTATAATTCCAATTAAATTGTGTTCAAATTGTCAAAAATCTCTGGCTATAGTATTGAAGAAATCGTAATAATCATAACTTGTTTTACCCCAACGTCTAATATCACTTAAATTTCATACGTTATCACAGTTTTGCGACTCTGAGCGAATATACCATATTTCATATGTATATATATTTTGCAACATCTCTGTTTTGTCACCTGCAGCTAAACCCCATGGCCAACCCTCATGCATACACCTGCAGCACCGTCTTTTCCCATTACACACCCCCTCCTAACCCTTGGCCCAATAAAGCTGAAGCTCGGTGTGCAAACACACCCGCGGGTGTCGTTAATTGAAATTATTATACTTGTCTGTGGTATCATAAATGCGACTCGTTAAATTTGTATGTATGCGCATGTAAGAAGATACTCACATACACTCACAAACACTCACACTCACAAACACTCACACTCAAACACATATATGCAGCTCTATGTGTCTCTGAGAGTGTCACTTATTTGCATGAGGCAGGACAAAATGGAAATTTGTAGCCGCATTGCTCTGGGTGTGCCAGGCCCCGCAGACAGACAGCACCCCCCGAAACCCCCTGACAACGATGCTGCTCATGTGTGTGTGTGAGTGTGTGTGAATGTGTGTGAATGTGTGTGTTTCTGTTGCCGTTTTTAATGTGTCAAGTGTTTTATTTGCGCGTGTTACCTACTTTGATTTTATTTGCCCACTTGCCAGGAAGCGGTACGCATCCTGGGAAACCCCCTCCAACACCCAAAACCAACGAGCGCTTTCAGCTTTTGATTTTGAATGGAGTGAGTGTGTAGAAACTCTCTGTGTGTGTTGGGGTATGTTTGAAGGTGGGTGGGCATAGGGGCGTTACCCTGCCGACTTGCTTTTATGTTTAATTCATGCGCAAATTGTCGCGGAAATCTGGCGTCAAGTGTATTAAACGCCGTGCGCGCTGCTTTTGATTTATGGTACAAATGGTGCCACTGCCAGTAGGACTACCCCCTAACCAAAGCCCAACAACGATAGCCCCTATACACCCCTCCTGGATGTCAATTTCACTAGTGAAAATGAAATTGTTACCGTCGACTAATTTATGTGCGGCATTCGAGTATTTTTCATGCTTAATGAGCTGTCACAGTTGTTGCAACTTTACAGCCTTAAAGCACCCGATTAATACTGAATTATTAACTAAAGTTGAAGCTCAAATTTAAAACTTGTGTATGCATTAGCATGTGAGAGGGTAAAAGTTGTTCAAGCAAAAGTTATTCAAAGTATTCAAAGAGATCTTACAGATAAGCAAAGTTTAACTATATTTCTGCAGGTGTAGCATTAGTAATACTTAAAGCCCTTCCTTAAAATAATAAATTATAAATTTAATGTTAAGTATACAGATTGATTCGGATTAAAGATTCAATATTAATGCTTTTTCCTTTTCACTCTTAATAATAAAGATAAAGGTAGAAATTTTCCCCGATACGAAAACAACGTAGTATGCTCTGGTCTATGACTCTAATATAAATAAATACTTAATTAATAAAAGTTTATAAATTATCTTAATAATTTATAAATATTATAATATATATATCTATAGGAACTAAATATATATTTTATTTTTGGCATTCCAATAAACTTTTACTACTTAACTTTCATACTAAGCTAATAAGGTTAGGGATATTTAAGTTTGATTTGATTGATTTGCCAAGCTTCTCTACAAATTCTAAATTATATTCTATATATTTTCTCTATTATCTAATATATGCTCTAATAGTAAGTTACGTAGTCTAAAATAATGAATTAGTTAAGGAATAGTTAAAAAGAAATATGACTACAACGGAGACCGATAGCATTCAAGATTCAATCGAATCAGTTTGCTATATTCACTTTAAGTAAAATACATTGACTTATTATTAATAATATATATATTGTATATTTGTACTATATTATACTATATTATACTAAATTATACTTGCAGATATAACCATATTTAAAGTAATCTAATAATAGTAATCTAATATTGAACATAAGAACGCATATTAAATATTAACAGTGAATTTTTTTGAAACACGAACTAAATAAATCAATGCTTAAAAATTTAGTGCAATGTTTTGAATGTGAATAAATTTTGAATTTGAATAATTTTTGAATCTTAAATTCTCTTATAGATAAATAATTAGGTACATAATGTAATCGTGTGCAGTCATTCAACCCAAAGGGGGACTCTTAATCAGGTCTGCTCATTGGAAGTGTAGGCCATTAGCTTCAAATACTTGGACTAACAACTTCAAGATGATTAAAACAAAAACTAAAGAAAGACCTAAGAGAGAGAGAGAGAAAGAGAGAGAGAGAGAGAGAGAGAACAAGAGAAAGAGAAAGAGAGAGAGAGAGTAAGTGCAACTATGTGCACTGGAAGGCAGTCAATAATTTTCATAACTGTCGCTAATTGAGACATTAACTATAATTGGCCTTAAGTGCGACTGCGACTAGCGATCAGCGACTAGCGTCTGCTGAGCATTTAAGCCCAGTCAAGTGTTAAGGCCAACAACAGGGCGCGATAAGTTGCACAATTTTTTTTCCGCTTGTTCTTAAGCCTAAAGGGTAAACAGAGAAAACGATGAAAAACAAAAAAAGAAAGATGAAGACACAGGGAAGCACAGGGAAAAATTGTTGGAAAATCGTGGACATCACATATGCTGGCCCATTGTGGGTGATTGAACCCTAAGGAACAGCTGCTGCTGTTCACTGGGCCATGAAATTGAACAGAAAGAGTAAGAGAAGAGAGAGCGAGAAAGAGAGAGAGAGAAAGATAGGAAGAGAATGGATGAGAAAGGGATAGAGGGAAATGGAAAGGGAGACAGATAAGGGTATATTTATATTGAAAAGGTGCATCAAATTTAAAGTAGCGCCGTATCAAAGTGGCCAAATATGTCAATAAATAGCTTGTAGTCTCGCTCAGGTGTTAAATTGTCTACGGCAATATGGGGTTAATGCTGTGCGTGTGTGTGTGGGTGAGCGTGCGTCTTGAACAGATTTGTCAGCGCACGTGTTGCACATGTCAACTGCGTAAATAAGCGCGAAATTGGCCAACAAAAAAAAAAAAACAGAAAACATGGCAGCAATAGAATGAAAGAGAGAAAGAAAGAGGGAAATAAAGAGAGAAAGAAAAAGGCTAAGAAAAGCAGCAGAAACTGAGTAAATGCGTTGAAGCATGGAAAGTAAGTACTACAGCAGCAGCAGCAGCAGCTGTGGGGCATTTTCCAACACTACACCCACACTGTAACTGGGTATTTTATTACTGGCAACACACACACACACACACACATACGCACACACACAAGCATTTATATGGCGTATGAGTGATTTATTGCCTTTGACTTTTGGCCATTTGGCCATCGCTCCAAAATCAAATAATAAAGTTGAAATTAGTTGCGGTTTCCAAATGGAAATTGCAATAGTTTTCCTCTCTCGCTTATCTCACTTCACTCTCTAGCTTTTTCTCTCTCTCACCCTCTCACTCTCTCTCCCTCTCTCTCTCTCTCTCCCTCTCCCTCTCTCTATATCTCTCTATCTCTCTCTATCTCTCTCTCTCTCTCACTTTTATACGCTTTTTTCTTGCTTTTTTTTTGAAGCTTTGTGGTAAACAATAAAATTGATGAATTGCAAAGCGAGAAAGTTGTAAGGTGATTTGTGGTTTGAAATTGCGGCAAATGATTAAAAAAAGGATAGTAGTTAAAGCTTTTCACGTAAACTTTATAACAGCTCGAAAAGTTCAAGTTCTGCACTGTAAATACTTCAAAATTTGATTCGATTTGAAGTGGTTGCAAATAAAGATTAAAATGTTAGTAGAGCTAAGAAGCAAGAACTTTAAAGGCAAAAAGAAAATAATTTAAAGTGTAAACTAAATTTTTTAATTATTTAGAAAAGTTTAAAATTAAAATTAAAAGTATGTAAAATTTAATTTAACATGTAAACAACTTTTCAATTAATGTTTTAAATAATTAAATTAAAGAATAATAATAAATATGATTTTATATAATAAATTAATATAATTATATATTTACAAATATATAATAACATTTATAATATACCATAAATAAATATTATAAATATTACTATATTATATAATATAAAATAGATTAATATTCTAAATATTATTATAGTATATTATAAAATATTTAATTAATAAATATTATTAAAATTGTCATAAAATGTAATTATTAGCTTTTTTGCTTGTATTGAATTTCTATAACAATTTTATTTTTTTAAACACATTTTTCATTAGTCATTATATATTCGACCTATAACGCAACCACGCCCAATTTGCGGAAAGTATTTTTATTAGTATGTCTAATAGAAATTCTAATTTTTTTTTTTGCAGTTGATTGAAACGCAGCCATTGGACTGAGAAGCTGAGGAGGCTACTTAATCACAGCCTGGGGTACGGTAAATAGTTGTGGCTACAGCCCGAATCACAGCCTGTTGGCCGTTTGTCAGAACTGGGCCCAACCCACAGGCTGTGCCAGAGTTTGCACCCATCGAAGTGAAGTGAGCCACTTGACGGCACTACACCAGTGGAGTCCACTCGACCACTCGCACATACGTACGCTTCATGTTGAGTGATAAAGAACATGTTAATGGTTTTTAATCAATTTGCCATTCGTTTTTTTTTCTGGCTTTCATTCTTTTTTTGTTGCAGACTTTCTACAGCTCTTTGGGCTGTCGCAGAGAATTTGTAATACGTGTTGGTACATATAAGGTTGTGGCAACTTTTCTACATATTTTAATGATACTTTAATTTGCAGCAATTAAAACGGTAGAAGCTGCAACAACAACAGCAACAACACCAACAACAGCAGCAGCAACAGCACCACCAGCAGCATCAGCAGCTGTTGGCAGCTGCCTTCAAATTGGTAGTGGTAGTGGTAGTGGCAGCTCTCTGTCTTCGATTACACAATCAGCGAGAGACAACAACATCAACAACAACAACAACAACAACAACAGTCTCATCAACAACAACAACCATCAAGTCTCAACTCCTTGGTGGCATGCATAATGATCAGGTCTCAAGTCTCTCAAGAGCGATTTCCGTTGTTGTCGTCTTCCTGATTTCATGATTCGATTGTGTGTGTGTGTGAGTGTATATATGAGTGTGTGTATTCGAATGTGTGTGTATGTATTGTGAGGCCACCTGTGTGTGGACTCCAACAGTTTGAATCAGTTAGAGCTGTAGACAAACCCACTTATCGGTGGAGCTATCTTCAAGTTGTCACCCGTCGATAAGGCGAGACAAGACTTTTCAAGCCAACTCAAGGCATTAACAATTAATTAAATTGATGCCAAATGTACTAAATGCTAAGATTAGCGAAAGGCAAGCATTCAATAACAATGGAAAAACTTACCAACCAAAAACGTCCCAATACCGACTGGCACTATTAACAGACTAACAATTGTTATAGCCTAAAATCATGTTTCTCTTTATACCAAATATTTCCTTCTATCTAACATGAACAAAGTTCTTTGAGTATATATAGGATTAGTTATTGAACTATGCTGACTTCATTGGCATATTTAATATGGCTTCCATCGATTACTTTTACCGCCTCGTCCATAGTTAGTATACATACTAACCTATACGTTTTCACACAGCCTACTTGAGTCGCACTGATTGATATGCTTATAATTGCCGCATAATAATACCTGTCAATACTGATGTTTTGCCTTTAAGCACCTTGCCACACTTTCCCACCACCCAACCCAAACCAACAACAACAACATCAACAGCTTGGAACTCAGATCTCGGACCTCGGACCTCGGACCCCACAACTCTACCCATATCTTGTCTTCTACAACATGTTTTTCCGTAATTACTGTTTGCTGTTTGTGCTCCCATGTAGAACACAACTTTAATGTGTGAGTGTACTAAGATTGTGTGTGTTATATACATATGTTTGTTAGGGGTTTGTGTTGCAAAATTATCTTGCAAATCGATTTAAAATTGTTAAATCAAGCATTTTACTTAAGATTATTTACTAAAGGCTTGTCGTACTAGCACAATATTAAGTGCAGCAGGTGACGGGAATTACGACTTAAGGCTAGCAAATTGTTAGCTCAATTTGTGGGGAAAAATTGTACATATGTGCAACCGGCACAGTAGAATTATATAAAGGGTATTCGGTATTTAAACTGTAATTTTAATTTTAAAACATTAATTTTGTTCTACTAATACTGTTTAACTGTTTATGTATAAAGATTATACAATATAAATAAATTAAAGAAGTGTATAGTTAGGATGTAATTTTTTTAAATGATCAAAAAGCAATACCTTTTACCGTTTATCGAATATCGATTACCGATTATCGAATGTTGATCATCTTAAACATTTTATCGGTTATTAAATATGTATACAACCAATTACACATAATACAACGCACTGCAAATACTATAGGGTGCCAAATAAAATCAACTGAACTTACTTATCTGACCTTACAGTCATAAATGCGGGCACCGTCCATACTGTTGAATACGATTTGTTTTGATTATGTTTAAAAAAAGAGTAAGAGATCGATGCAATGTTGAAGGGGAAACGAATAGAGAGAGGGGAACGAAAGAAACGAAAAAAAGCGGGTGACCGGGAGCTCAGGAAAAAGGTGACCGCAAGCAAAGTTCGAGCGGGGCAGCGGGTAGCGAAAACGGAGAATTAGTGGGAGAGCGGCGAACAAAGAAAGATATCGTAAGGGGGAGCAAAGGTGAGCGGGTGAGCATGAACAAAAAAAATAACGAGAGAGCGATAATTGTACATAACTGTGAAGTGGTCTGATCTATAAGAGAAGTTCTCTACCTTTATAAGTGTAGTATTGTCGCTTCCAAAGGCATTCAAAGCTCTTTAGAATGACAATGCTTTTTAGCTAAGCTAAGTTTAAACTGTACAATAACTGAACAATCTTATTGGTTTCTTTTACGTATTATTTTTGTTTAAGGTAAAAGGAAGTCAACTCTAAATGTAAACAGATTTATCATTTATGCTCAGTTCTTTCTTTTTTGATATCATATGATTTTGTATGTGATATTAATAAATTCTATTGAAAATTGAATTAAGTATTAATAAATTAAGTTTAAATTGTGATACTAGATATAAATTTTACTAAAAATTCTATTAAACTCTAATAAATTAAATTTAAATTAAACATAAATGTTGTTTTGAGTTTAAATTCTAAATTCCCTAAATAATGTGATGTGATATTTGATAGATATAAACTCTATTAAAAATTCTGTTAAATTGTAATGGATTAAATTTAAATTAAATTTATATATTGATTTGAGTTCAAATTTTAAAATCTACATTAACTAAGCAAACATGAGTTGCGTTTACCTCACACCTTAAGCAGTCCAATAAACTAGTCAGATATTTGCATAGCTGTCATAAAAGCTAGTTAAAGTAAACTCTTAAATAAATCATCAAGCTTGTTGTTGTGTTCTAAGCATGGAATATATTATATAAAGCTATGTTGAAAAATTCTCCAGTGAATGACTTCATTAAAACTGGCACTCAATTCATGTAATATCATCGTACAGCTGTTCTACTAAAGCGAGACTCACGAGTCGACGACTCTTGATGTACGAATAAAATAAAAGATGCAAAAATATACATACATTCATACATAAACATTCATACATACATTCATAGATTCAAAAAATAAGTAGGAATATTCTTTTAAACATACATACATACATATATATATACATACATACATATATACATACATACATACATATGTACATACATTCATATATACATATACATACATACATACATACATACATACATACATACATACATACATACATATACATACATACTTACATACATTCATACATATGTACATACATACATTCAGACAGACTTACATACATACATATATACAAACATACATATATACATACATACATATATACATACACACATGCATACATACTTACATACATTCATACATTCAAATATTCATACATTCAAACATACATACATACATACATACATTCATACATACATACATACGTACATACGTACATGCATTCATACATACATACATACATACATACATTCATACACACATACAATAAATAAACAAAATAATCTGCTGCACTTAACAGGTTTCGCTGCATCATCTAGTGCATGCCATCTCGCTCTACCACATGCCATCTCTCTCTAGCGCCCTCTCACTCTTTTGGAGTCGATGTAATGCAATTGCAGAGTCATGTAATAGCCGCGATGATCTATTCAAATTTCATAACATGTGTCAAAGTCAAAAGCGAAAAAGCAAAAAAGCAAAAAGCGAAAAAGAGCTGAAAAGCCCGTTAAATCTAGTTGCCCTCACCTTAGACAGAGACTCGCATCGGAGGAGCGGACATATGGACTTGCGGACAGCCATGCCCCATGCCAGGTAATCGCAGTGCAGTGGTAATAAGATATGCTCATTGCCTTCGCACATGACCATAACTAAGACAAGTTTCGGCTTGTCTGCCTCCCTACTCCCTCCTCTCACACTCTTTCTATCTCACTTCTTTACCCATTTCTCTCTATATATACATATATAACACTTTCAGCTTGCCTGCTGTGCATTGAAGCACTTGATACTTGGCTGAATATATGTACATATGTATATATATATATATATAGATTTTTGGTAGCAAACTCAGTTAGCCATTCAGGATATGGCCATGTCTCTAGCCCAGGCAGAGTTCTCCGTTATGTTATCAGAGTTGCCTGCAAAACCAGTTGGCCCACTCTCGGTCTTTCAATTTGAGCTTTTGGTGCACACACATACACACACACACACATGGCCTGGCCAAGTATTGGGGATTACTTAATTATGGAGCCACACACCAGACTCAGGCAGCACCAAACACGCAGGGCCCAGGCAGAGACAGACACAGGGAGACAGACAGACAGATAGACATTTAGACAGACAGACAGTCAGACATATAGACCCTCAACTAGCCAACAGTTGCAATAAAGAATTTGAGAATTTCTTTTTTAAAACATTTTTAATTTCATATTTCCTACCATATACTGTATACATACTATACACTGAATACATATACATATGAATGTATTTCGAATTTCTTATAGATTTTATCGCCAATTATCTATAGCTTGGAAATAATAATTATTATTAATATTATTTCCAAGCTATTATTAATTATCTTTAGCTTGAAATAATAATACAATAGATAAAATTTTTAATAAATTTATGTGGAAAATATATTATATAAAAATATTTTGTTTAATGTATAAGCCATACATGTATTTACTATATAATAATAAATAATATATAATATGAATTTATTTTATGTATAAACTCAAATTTATTTTGGAATAAACTCAAATTAAATGAAAGGGCTATAGCTATCGACCCACTGTGCTCAGAGCACAATGGCGATGAGAGGAATAGATGGAGCGAAAGAAGCGATATAACGATGCACACTGCATCCCGAATATATGTACGATATCAATTGTGCTTGTTTCAATGGTAATGTATACAAACGAATGCAGATGACTCGACTGTAGCGCTGGCGCAGATGCCAAAATTGGATCACAAAGAGAGACAGCGCGAATGAATCCGTTAGCCGACGGACACGCCGCACAAAGCATACGAGAGCAATTACATTGCACTCAATACAAACGAGAGAGCCGACGAAATAAGCCGACGGCTCACGGAGTGATAAGCCGAAGGGCACTGCGCCCGAAATATACGAGACCAATTGCTCTTGATACATAGACCGAAAAAGGGAAAGGGAGAGTGAGAGAGAGGGACGCGCAACGCGGTAAATTGCGCAGTTTTATAAATTTTGTATGTAGATGAGTCGACTGCAGCGCTTGCGCATAAGCAGAGTGAATGAGAGATAGAGAGAGAAAGAGCGAACGAAGTGATAAGACGCAGAGCATGGCGCGAAGAACTTACTATACGAGAGAGCAAGTGTTCGATTCAAAAACAAAGAGAGACAGAGAGAGAGAGCAATCAGGCATACTGCGCAATTGTATGCGCATGTATGCAGATGACTCGACTGCAGCTCTGGCGCAGCTGCCAAAATTTGAGTAAATAAATATAGAGATAGCAAATGCGACAGCAATATTGCTTCTTCCAAAGACGAAAGGAAGACAGATAGAGGCGTAGCAAACTGCGCAGTTGTACCCATTCGGTAGCAGATTACTCGACTGCAGTGCGTGTAGGGAGGAAGAGAGAAAGAGAGAGAGAGAGGGAGAGAGAGAGAGACAAAGAAAGCAAATAAAACGATAAACGGTTATTTCAAAGACGAAAAGGGAGAGAGAGAGCAACGGTGCGAACTGCGCAGTTGTAAACATTGCCAAAATTTGAGCTCAATCGCATTTGTGAGAGTTTTGTTGTTTTAGTACATATAAAGCTGTGCAGCAATGCAGACTGATTTCAATCTCTGCAGATATCAAATTGATAAGGAACGACGTAAAGGAGTGCATAAACATATTATTGGATGAAAACTCTTCAAAATATTAGAAATTCTGTGTAACTACTCTAGAAGTTGTAGAAAAGGTTTGTTTCATTTGAAGAAAAAAAAAATGAAAACATCTAATTAAACATCTTCATATTTCTGTCTTGCAGAGGGAACAACAACTACAGCAACATCAATCAGGTGAGAAACATGCGATTCAGGTGCTTAAATAAAGGTAAATATAGAGAAATTTTGTAGAGACATTTGTAGAGCATTTGGACTTCGTTGTGTGTTAAAAAGTTTTCCTAGCTTCTCCTTTGCTTGCTTGTTTTTTTTTTTACATTTCGAACATTTGTTTCAAGCTTATCACAACTAGAAGAACCTAAAAATTGCTGTAAGCTGCTGGAAAACATATGACATTGACAGACACTTAAAGCTGCTTAGTGGCAGACATAAAAAAAAAATAGAAAAAGAAAGAAATGAGATAAAAAAAGAAAACGAAAAAGAACACGAAAAGGGAATCTTGGTCTCTGCACATTTATTTAATTTTTACTTTTATTACTTTCTTACTCGTATTTTCATATTCATTTTGCATTTTTTTCCTTCTCCCCTGTGGATTATTTGCATATATAGCTTAAAGCTCCTAAGCTTCCACTGACGTTTGACTCTTCTTCTTCCTCTTCATCTTCTTTTGGTTTTTTGTTGCTTTAATTAGTTAATTTAGTAGCAGTCTAGGGGGCACAATGGCAACGCGTGTCTGTTGCAAGTTGCCTGTTGCAAGAAGATCCAAGTTGCAGCATCATTTGCAATGCTAAGCATTTGCAAACATTTCATTATGATGCTTAAAAATATATATTTAAGGGGGAGCCACGCCCACTTAAACAATGGGCGTCAGACACATAAACTGCATAATAAAACGTAAAGACAAAAATAGAAAAATAGACAACAACAAAAGGAGAATTCAAGAGGAAAAGAAGCACTTGACAGAAGCGCATTACGGTATAAAATTTATGACAAGCATTATGTCTGGGGTATTACCCAACTGTTCCAATAGAATATTCTAGTCAACTTGGCCATTATGATGGTATTATGTTAAAATAAATTACATTTACAGGGTATACTATGTTAAAGAGCATGCAATTTTTCATCCAATACAAATAATGATACAACATTTTTAGTAAAAATATTGAATAGAGTATGAATCAAGGAATGAAACCGGAACTGTAACCATTAAATCCTATTTATTTTCAAAAAACTATATTTCAATCTATTGATCGAAATTGAACTTTATTTTCATTCGATTTTTAGTCCCGGATATGAATTAATGATTGCCTATTATGTGTATCGATAATGCAATAATGCAGCAAAAAATACTAAAAAAAAGGCCTAAAATACTTAATTAATTGTCCTAAGTCTCATGAACCGTACCAACTGTTGAATTTGTTTAGTTTTTAAAGTATTGATATTAGAAAATAAGTGTTTGGAAATATTAAATAATTATGTATTATACACAAACTGAAATCTTAGAATAATTTCAACAAGTTTAAAAGATAAGTTTCACTTCTACGTTCCCTTATTTTCATTTTATTCTACCGTAAACCATAATCATTTTCCCCGAGGATTCAAGTAGCTTTCGTTACAGACGCTTGCATTAAATAAATAATGCAAAAACATTTACAATTTGGTGGAAATGCAGCAAAATGACATGCAATGCATTTTAGTGCTTTTCCGCTTTTCCACTTTCCACTTTTATGCACTTCTTATCTCTCATTTGATTTCTTTCCCTGTGCCATTATGGCGCTTTCTTCACTCCCCCCACTCACTATCTCTCTCTCGTTGTCTTTCTGTTTTTTTTTCTCTCTCTCTTTCTCCTTCTCTCTCTTTTTCCTCCTCTCCCTCACGTCTCTGTTATAGCTTTTCCTTTTTTACTTCTGTCCACTCTGACAATTTTCTTTATATTCGTTTTGCTTTCATTTGCTGCATTTTTATTTAAGTTGGCCTTAAAACAATTTTATGACACCATAAGTACAAAACAAATAAATTCTCCGGGTAACAGCTATGTCACGCCCCCTCCAGGAGCACCGCCCACATTCAGTGGGCTTCCTACAATCGCGTGCCTTCTCTAATGCGCACTGCATTCATCATACGCCCCGTTGCCCACTGCCAGCAAGCGAAACGAAACAAAAACAGCAAGAATATGATAAATAAATGCAACACAATAAACAAAAAGGGAGCAACATTCACAATGAGAGCAAAACAACTCGCTACAATTCAAAGGATGCGCCACTGAATACAGCAACAACAGCAGCAACAACAACAGCAGCAGC
Source organism: Sphaerogastrella javana (assembly GCA_037040025.1). NCBI lineage: Eukaryota > Metazoa > Arthropoda > Insecta > Diptera > Drosophilidae > Sphaerogastrella > Sphaerogastrella javana. The sequence goes on along the minus strand of JBANCZ010001197.1, from coordinate 6,691 downwards.
AACAGAAACAACAGCCACAGCAACAGCAGCAACAACAACAGCAGCAGCAACAGGAACAACAGCAACAGCCACAGCAACAGCTACAGCAGCAGCACCAGCAACAGCAACAGCAACAACAGCGACAGCAGCAACTGTGGAAGCTGCTGCAGTAGCTAGAGCAACAGTAGTAGGACGTATAACAGCAGCAACAGGAGCAACAGCAACAGCAGCAACCCTTTCACTTCCGCAGATTCAAAGAGAGAAATGTTGAGAATATTAAGCGAATTTGACTGTACATGTACCCTAGATATTCAAGTATTTAAAGCTGATTAGCTGTACTAATAATATACATATAGATAATAAGTAATATAAAGATTTATTTGTTGTATAAATATTATTAACTATTACAAAAATTATATAATTTTATAATTTAAACTCAATTTATATACAAAATTAAATTCCGTGATATATTTATAAATATTCTACAAATTAAATTTGATTTTCATTGTTCAATGTACCAATTTTAAATTTTAAATTTATGACTAATCATAATTGTCAATATTTAATACATTTTTAAAATAAATAGTTAAAGTTTAAAAAATATGCTTATAACATATGCAGATAATTAGCATTACACAGAAAAGTTTTATGTATACATTTTAAAAGAATTTTATAATTTGACATGTTATTCATACATTTTTAAATCGATAGAATTTGTGAAATTCCAGAAATTTGATTAGAATTTCCTTGTTCAATGTACTTATTATACAAACCGAAAATAATATTTACCAATAAGTAAGATGGAATTTATTTTTACATTTAAGATTTATTTCATAATTCTATAAATTATTTATACATTATTTATACTATTTTCATTAAATTATTAAATTATAAATGTTAATATTTTTGCGAAAAACCCTACATTTTTCTTGCTCAAATATATAACAGCAATTGAAATAAATCCTTAAATTTAATATCACATATAAAATTATAAATTATAGATATATAAAAATAAAATAAATCTGTAAATGTTATATTAATGTATAATATATTTTTATTTAACTGTATATATTATTATATAAACAGATTTAAAACAATCTTCAAGCTAACTATGCTAAAATTGTAACTTTAAACATTTGAATAGCGCGTACAGTGAGCGGCATAAGTGCATGTGCCACAGCCTTGATTTATTTGGTGCCAGCGAATAGTTTACTCGCATATGTGCGTTCACACAGTGGCACAAGTACATATATTTATGTATGTATATGTATACGTATATGCACACTGTGCAGTACAATATGGAGTCTTACAAACAGATATAGTCGCAGAGAACTAGCAATGTGCAAACGCATTGTGGCAATATTGGGCAGCATACAGATTTGCCCGCTTGTGGCTGCATTTTCCATTTTTATTTTCCCATTTGTAGTATTTTTATTTTCAGTTTCAGTTTTCTTGTCGCTGCCTTTTGGCTTAAGCATTCCTTTATTTTTGTTTTTTGTTTTTTTTTTTTGGCGGAAAAACTTTTATTATTGCAATAGCCGTAGCCATGGCTCTGACTCTGTGCCAATGCGTTCAGCGATTTCCCCCTCAGCTTCTGTTTCAGCTCTTTCTACATTTTGCATTCTTTTCTTTTTGGACTATGTGTGAGTCTCTTTTTTTTTGTTTTTTGATTATATTTTTTTTTTTGTTTTTGCACATTTTTAATAAAAACACGCAGCAATAAAATTCCAGCTGTGTTTACGTGATTGGAAAACGATTTTCCATGGCGGCGAGCATGAAAAATTGTTGAAATTTCACCAACCTACAACGAATACGATAAAACAAGAAATACAAGGGATCTATAAATTCTTGTTCATCTTGTGGTCGTTTTTGTGTTTCGTTTTCTTTTTGCTTTGTTTTCATTTGGGTGTGAAAAACGTTGAGCATACAGTCAGAGTGTGTTGATGCTGATGATTTTTTTATTGTCCAACATGCAGATTAAAACGATATTTTTCTGAGTGTAATTGTCAACGGAGGCAGATGTGAAGAGTGGAGACTGCTTGAATTCATAATGATCTTGTTACTTTTATGAGCACACCGAGGCGAGTCAATAAATTTTCATTATTTTAATGCATCTTTTATGCACGAAACTTCAACACACAAACCACTTCCATGGACCCCCTTTCACATCTTCATCATTTCCTTCCAGTATAACCTGCACAATCTTCACTTTTGCAGCTTCTCAGCTTTTCTAGTTTGTTTTTTTTTTTTTGCTTATTTTTTTTTTGGTTCGCACGCTCCTAGCATTTTGACTGCCCAATGGCGACTTGGAGAACTTCCAGCGCCCCCCCATTGTCCCTGCCCATACTCTGTCTCACATGTTAAATCCTCAAATTTATGATGCTGTGGTCAATTTGGAACATATGGTGACTGCCACTCTTTTGGGCTACTCCGCCGCTGCTACTGCTGTTGGCTTCGATTTGGGTCCCATTTCTGGGGCCTTATGCTATAAATTGCTTTTGTTAAAATAATGAAAAAAAAAGGGTTGCGAATTGGCTTTTCGAGGGCCTGACCATGCTCGTGCAGCGGTTATATATAATAGTTAGAAGAAACCGAGTCAAGCTCTTATAAAATATTTATGAAATATATCCAGAAGTTCAATGGGTCAATGGCAACAAATTTTCGTTTTGGGTTATAAGCTGAAAAAAACTTGCGAAAAAAAAAATACTGAAAAATTGGTGAACGAAAATTGTTAGTTCTGGAATGGAGTTACGAATAATTTGAGTGTAAAATATATATATATAATACTGAAAATATACAAAATTCTATTTGAAATATAATATATAATAGTAAAAGAAACCGAATCGAATTCATATAAAATATTGATGAAATATATCCAGAAGTTCAGCAAATTTCATTTTGATTATAAGCTGAAAAAGTGTTCGAAATAAATGCTGAAAAATGGTAAGAAGTTGTTAGTCTTGAGATAGAATTACGAATAATTAAAGCGTTAATAAATTAAAAAATATTTTCGAAAAGAATGCTGAAAAAATGTTGCTCTGGAATGAAATTACAAATATTTTGACCGTAAATTATATATATATTTAAATTGTATATTGAATAAAAACAGTTTTTCAATTTTTACAGTGCTAGAGCTTTATATTGAAAATATACAAAATTCTATTTTAAATATATACTTTTATAAATATATAAAATAATATTTCAAGTAATAATAATAAAAATAATATTTCAAGTAATAATAATAAAAAAATATCAAAATAAAAATATAGAATCATATTTAAATTTATTCTAGCCTGAACAATATATGTATTTGCTATTATATATCATTCTGTATCGAATGTCTGAAATAAAGTTGACCATAGAAAATGCTTTTTAGCTACCGAAGCTGTGGAAACAAATTTATGGCCTGCACAAGGAGTCCCAAAAAAAAAAAAGAAAATAAACCAACCGGTTGTCCACTGTGCACGTGTGTGTGTATGTGTATTTGTGCGGGGATAGTGTGTGTTTGTGTCATTTATCATATTTAATACTTTTGAGTGATTATATAAAAAGCTAGCTGAACAAATAACTTGGTATCAGGCTCAAGCTGTGTGCGCCATAACTCAGAATAAATGCATAAATTTAGAAGGGGAAAAGCGGAAAACCCGAACTGAGTTTTTGGCATATTGCAAAAGCCACAGAGAAAAATGTGTGACAAATCAAAGAAACGAAAGGCAACACATACAATACAATGCGATAAAAACCTTGCACACGAAGCCGTCAAGCGGCAAATATCTAAATTTTCGATATACGTATAACTCTATCTATAAACCCATATGCATTGTAGCATTGTATCTATGGAACTGTAACTGCATCCGCAACTGGAAATGCAACTGCAACAGCATCCTTATGCTCATTTAGACGCATTGCGCTTCATTTCCTCAACAAAGTGTGCACAGTTTTCAGATGAATTTTCCACAACAAGCAACAGAGGGAAAGACAGAGAGACTGACATAGAGATAGAGAGACAGACAGACTTGTAAGCTTATTGAATTATCCGATTTGCGCTTCAATTGCCATTCTAATGCTCCAAACTAGATACGAAAATTGAAAAGTGCATGCAAATGCACAAACGATTTCGAGAAAAAACTATAAACTTTACCTGAATTCTGTGCTATCTGCTTTAACGCAAAAGTTTATGCAGAACAACAAGAAAAGCAACAGAAACTTGGTAATGCTCTCAAATCAATCGATAAATGAAATGTAATCCCTTAACATCATACACACCCACTCTCACACCCATTGCAACTGTGTATTTACAGACTGCATTTTGAAGTTCTGTGGAAATTGTAATTCAAATACCCAGACACCTTCTTTTGGTCGAAACAAAACTTTTGGGCCATCAATTCGCTGTAGACAAAATATTTGCCACAAAAGTTTTGTATGCTACTTGAGCAAAAACACACATGAGCATAGTTAAAACTATGGAATCTTGTTGCTTTTCCTAATGGAATTATCTGTAGAGCTATAAAAGCTACAAGCTAAGGCCCAGAATTTGCTACGTGACAATTGGCAACAACTGCAACTCAAGAAGTTTATTCACATTACGCATACGACGTGGGGTTCGCCTGAATGAATAAATGACAAAGTGCTTACAAAAAGATAGATAGGAAACTCTATAGAGAGAGAGAGAGAGAGAGAGATAAACAAATATTTCTTTTATCGAGTTATTTGTAAGCCATTGTTTTATTTTTATAGTAAATTGGTTGACTTTTGGGAACAGAATAGAGAGAAAAGGATGAGGTTGAGCATGAAAGCAGTTTTGATGGGCCTTCACACATGCCTAAAATGTGACAGGAATATTGTTTATAAAAAAAGAGAAGTATATAATGAAAATTTAAGAATGGTATTGTATGTCAAAATATATGTACTACACCACTGTACAAGATCATATAATAAATTCAAATTCATGTTCTAAGCATAGAAAGCACTTTAAAATATTAATATTAAATTGTATGTAGATTAGATTAGTATTAACTGTTTAAATTCAAGTTAAGTAATTCCTTTTAATGCCTTTAAGTTAAAGTATCGACTACCGATGTAACTAAGTCTGCTCCAATTAGCTACCCACATCAGTTTGATCTAATCTAAATTGAATCCATATGGATGTGTTTTGTTTCTTTGTGGATTTAGTATCGTTTACATTATATTTCATGTAGATTGGTATTAACTATTCAAATTTAAGTTAAGTAATTCCTTTTAATGCGTTCAAGGCAAAGTATCGACTATCGATGTATCTAAGTCGGCTCCAATCAGCTACCTACATCAGTTTGATTTAATCTATATTGACTCTATTAGACTCTGTTTTGTTTTTGTATTTTAGTATCGTTTACAGTTATGTTTGTTTGTTGTTAACTGAGCTACTTAAGAGCCAAAGTATCTAAAAGAATGCCACTCTGTGTCTTGGCTGCCTTGGCTAAGAGCCTGAGCCGCAATTCAAAGTGTCATTCGTGCTCGGTTTGGGTGTTTGAGCTCTTGGAGTCCTTGACAGGACTCACGTGCCATTGTCGACATGTCTGCTTAGCCTATTGGCAGTCATACATTTTCCAACACTGGCGGCAATGTCAATGCTAGTTATAGCTATCGATATCACAGTATGTGTGTGTGCGTCTCAGCTTCTGTTTATGTGTATAGATTTTTTCCAATTTTGCTGATGGCATTTTAGGTGACACACACAAGGGAGCAGCAAAAGGCAAAACTCACTCACAAACAAGCAATGTCTTCCTCTCTCACTCTCTTCCTCTCACTCTCACTCTTTGGTTGTCTCTGTTTAGCCTTTTTTTACAACTTGCTTGCGTCTTTGGCCTGATAAAAATCAGCTTGAAGAGGCGGCAAAAATTGATGGCACATTAAATTGAAGCCCCGTGTGTGTGAATGTATGTGTATGTGTGTTTGTGTGCGTGCCACTGTGGCTGTTGCAGTGAGTGGTGGGTGGTGGGCGGACGGCGGTGTTTGGCTGCACTCCTTCCGCCTCTCGTGGCCCCGTTTATAAGACTGCCAATGGCTCAATATGTGCGTTTTGCCAGGCACTTGATAGGCTTTTTATTGTGCAGCAATAAAAGCACAAGATGTGTAAGCCAACAACAATAATAAGAGTAAAAACAACAACAACATCGACAACAACAACAACGACAACAACAACTGGCCAAGTGTCAAGTAGTTCTGGATGCCATGAATTTCCTCTAGCTGCATGAAAAACCCAATTTTCTGGCTCATAAATATTTGCTGAAACGCAATGACAACAAACTTTGATTCATTTTCCGTCAAATTTGTTGTATATCAACATAAACTCTGCTCTCTCTCTTTTTCTCTCTCTCTCTCTCTCTCTCTCTCTCTCTCTCTCTCTCTATCTCTCTGTAAACTGTTTTTTATGTTTGTGCATAAAAAAAACATATATGTATATATGCTATGTATATATATATTTTATTTTTTATTGATTTATAATGTTGGTAAAAAATATTTGGCATATTTGCAGTCATATATAAATTTTTTTTAGGTGCAATTGAATTTCTTTTTGATTGATAGGCAACGAGTTAACATTTCTCCATTTCCCCAACAATAGAGAGCTTTTCCTGGTTTTGTAAATTTATGGCTATATATATATATACACTTTATATATAAGTGTATATGCCTATGCTGTTATTCAGTTAACTCAATTTACAGCGTATTGAAC
>JBANCZ010001196.1:0-23843 GCA_037040025.1 Sphaerogastrella javana | reverse complement strand
ACACCAGAAATACTATTCAACTCCAAAAGTACTATACTTCCCCAAAAATACTATTCTGCTCCGGAAAGACCATACTTTCCCAAAAAACTAAACACAGGGTCCTTACTGTCGGGCCAGTCCCTACTGTTGGATATTTTAATGTTAGGGTATATCAAATACAATTGAACAAAGATTCCGAAAACTAAAAGAATTAGCACAATTTCAATTAAACATAACTTTTTTAAATTATTGAAAATTCTGTACTGCTCCGATTGACTGTAATAAACGAAACATAAGATATGGCTTTAATCTAAGTTTTAAATTTTCTATTAAGTTTTTTAATTATTTGAATATTCTGTTCTTCAGATACCAGCAAATTTTTCGGGAATTTGATGATATTTTATTTATGGCCACTTTCCGTGCAGGCGTTGAATCGACCTGCTGCTTAATTTCTGTTCAAACAATTGGTGCCTCATTAATGTTTTTATTGGCATCAGTAATGTGCAACCATGTAGCAAATTTGCCACTGGCTGCATTCAATTATGCATTTATTAAATAGCTTTCATTTAATGCAATTAAAAGCCAAACGTGTTGGGTCATTCTATCATGAGTGCGATATTTAAAAATTTGCTATGTGTGCAGCTTTTACGTTCACTTCATACGAAGGGCCTACAGACTCCAATTAGCCTTGCGCGCTTCCAATTTTCACTGACTCAGCAAAAGTATGAACATAATCTGTCTACCTATTACATTTAAATGGATTTAACTCCAGGCCTTAATATCATACTTGTAGTTAGTTTATGACAAGTGCTTTAAAAACTAAAAAAATGTTCACTACTTTTACCACTATCCACTTTTATTTCGTACAGTGTACATAGACCCACCCCAAGAGCATGCAACAGCAACAAAAGCGCTACAACAACTTGGAACAGTAGAGCGTTAAATTAATCGTGGCACCTGCCCCTGCCCAACCCAAATAAATGCCTACCCTCTAGCAGTGTATTCGGCGTGGATTTGGGGAGCGGCCTGCATTTTTACTGACCATTTCTCTCGTTTCGGTTTCCTGGTGTCTGTTGTCTGTGGGCAGGGAGCCCTTCGAATAAAAGCTACATTGGTTTGCTGCAATTTTGCTTTTTTGGCTGCGGTATTGCAAAATTCTGTTTTTTTAGACCCTGTACTTAAATTGCAATAAAGGGTCTATTCAAATCATAGCGTCCCCAAAAGTGTTGCTCGGGCAGAACAGTGCGTCTATTATGAGTATATCTATTCATGACCAGAGCATGAGTTTAATTAATTTAACCATATTTGTTTAAATGTTTTATACCGGTCGCTATCTCTACTATTCAGATTTTTTAATGGGTTTAAATTGTAAAAAGTCGTTTGGAAAGTATTTTTCTAAAAATGTATTTGCATTTGTAATTACTGTAAAGGCTTTATATCTCAATGTAAAATAAATAACAATCATTCCGAGTGAGTAGTTATTGGTTATAAAAATAAGGTTGGAACTTAAAACCTATTATAACTATATCATAGTTTCACAATCATAAACAAATTTACCACACAATGGCCGTAGTATTGCAGTTCTTAAAAATACTCTTTAAATTCACATTACGGCATAAAAGTTTTCATTGCAAGCCAATCCAATTAGTACACACGAAAATGGAGCTCTGGGGCCCAAAAAGGCGTGCCACAAACCTTGACTACTTATGGTTCATACATACCACACATACATATGAACATACGTGTACCTACTTACGTGCAATGCCGTGCTACCGTACATGTCGCATTTTAATCTGAGAGTGCAACCACAGGCAAGGGTCCAGGTACCGGCCCAGGTCGAGGGACATGCACAGACAATTAATATTCAAATTTATTAGCCACCTATGAACCGAGTATGTGCATTATCAGCAGGCACACCACAGTGCTGATGATGACGATGACGATGCACGTGCAGTGCAACGGAATGGAATTGGTGAGGAAGTATGGTGTAGTTAACGCTCATGCAGACTGCCTGTCTGTCAGATACGCAGAGAGACTGTGAGAGAACGCGAAGGACATATGCGTATAGAGAGAGTAGAGGCTTTAGAAGCTGAAAAGTATAGGCGACAATTACACGATGGGACCTAAGGGAAATATTTCAATGACTGACCAGTGTCCGCCCCTCTCTCTCTCTCTCTCTCTCAATGTCTCTCTCCATCTACGATTCAGTTCAGTTTAGCAATGCCGTGTCAGTGGGCTTAATTATATGCATATGATTAGACTTAATGGTCGAGTGAGCTACTCTGACTGGGGGTAATCACACGAGTCAGCGACGCTGTCGTGTAATTGTTAATGATGATTAGATTCAATTTAGGGCATCATTAGTCAGCTGACGACGACGTTGCAGATAGTATTGTACGTCTCTTTGCCTGCATCCCTCTTTACGACAGTCTCTTTAAATTTATGCGAACGCCACAACCTCACTTGCCATGTGGGTGTGGGGCCACTGGGTAGACGTTGACCAAAGTGGCTTACGTGAGTGCTGCAATGTGACCTGAGGCCACCGTCGAGTTTGAGGTTAATTTCGCAAAATTGTCGAGTCAACGGGGACCAGGCACTCTTTACCCTTGACTCAAGCTAAGGATGGGGTTGTTTGAATAGTTCAAAGTGTGTGCAAATGTGTGGCATTGTGTGGTTTTACTTTTACCGGATGAAGGAAGGGCCAGGTATTGGGATAGGAGCAATACCACAGTGAAATTTAGTCATCTTCTTCATGTATTGTCCATTGTGTGATTTTAATCACGCTGAATTCAATAATCTCAAAAAATTCAGTCTAATCACTCGCTGGTTGTTTATGTAAATTGCTTTCTCCAGAAATCTAAATTTGGTTATAAAAAGTTTTGTTTAAATAAAATATGTTCTGCTTTACGACGTACTTTATTAATTAGAAGATACTAATTTTTTTTTTTACAAACCTATAGGAGCAGTAATTTTTAGGAATGGTGTAACAAGCGGAATTTAAAAAATAAATTGTTCAGCTTCGGCAGACAAGGACACAATTATATCGTACAACGACAGTCATTTTGAAACCCTTTTTCACATATTAAATCGCGATAACATGTACAATTCTGAACATAGAATATTCGGTGTCGGTCCACCTACTTGCATCACGATCCGTTAGAAATTGATATTAAAAATATATTTTATATGCGAGAGAGAAAATTGATTGATATAATAATAATACTATACATAGAATCCCATCGTCGGGCTCTTAAATACTGTTGGATATATTTTTAAACTTAGGGTCTAAACAAATTTTAAGTTTAAGTTCACTCCTGTACATTTAATTAAGTTTCTATTTCTATTTTAAAAAAATATAAGTTAACTAAGTTAAGATTATTAAAAATATTTTTAATTAAAATTCGCAATAATACTTTTTTTATTCGTTTTTTCTATCCGACCAGTATGCTGGCAATTTGCTGAGGATTTCAGTTATTAACGCAAATTTATTGCAATTAGCGCTGGGAATTTCCGCTTTCGGCCAATAGATACAAACTGGAAAAGTGAAAAAAAAAACCAAAAAAAGAAAGTTGTATAATAAATTGGTGGGCGAAAAGTTTTCTGTTTTTTAATTTAAACAGAACTTATTATCTTTTCTGTGCGAAATTGTAGGTGTCAAGGGGATTAAAAAGTTGTGCCTACCGATTAGAGATTCAAAGTTACGCAAAAATTTAATTCCATTCGTATATAATATAAATAAAAAAATGTTTTTATAATTTAGCTACTTACCTATAAGGAGTCTACTCATTTTTTCCTCTATAATATACGTACTTGTACATATCATACGTTCCACCTTTCAAGAAAAAGAAATTGCATTTTCATAGACATTATTCGGTCAGCCATGAAATTAAAAATGCCATCGAAAATTTAAAAAAAAAACCGCAAAAACATTGTGTTGGTACCAGTTATCTGGCTTTGAGAAATTTAAGCCGCCAGCGTTGATATTTTTAGTATTACCTATATCCCGTTCATGATGAGGCTAAATTTGCATTTGTTCAATGAACCCAACAGAATAGATATCTGGTGCACCAGTTAATTTACAGATTTGCACACCAAAATGGAGATATGATATAAGAGAAGAACGAGATTATGTAATCTTTAACCGATAAATTACTTCATGCTTCGCTAATTAAATTTATTTTATTTTTAGAACCTTTAAAACTTCATATACGTGTGTCGAATTACATCATACAACTTTAATCAATTACCGATTGTTGATGTCAATGACTTATTATCTAAATCGATAATATTATTAATTGTCAAAATTTTTTTTATTGATTTTGATATCAAATACCGATAATCCATATTGTTGATTATCGATATTTATTAAAGAAATCGATAATCGATCAATCTATATTTCCTTCCATCACGGTTGAACTTTGATTTCTTTTATTTTTGATTCAATTGCACAATTGTCATCTGAAAATGAAATTAAATTTTGAGCAACTTGCAGTCGCATTAACATAGGCTGCAAGGGGCAGATAATTTTTAATACCAGACCACGGTACGTCTTGTGGTTTTAAAAGAGAGTATTCATAAAATAGATTGAATCAATCGACTAAGCTCATCGTATTCATACAAAATGGTTTATGGGTTAACATTTGTCGATACATATTGTTCTTGAACCACTGCAATCTGTAGAGTATGGTTGGTTTATCTGTTTGGCATATACCTTAAAAATATTTGCTAAGAACATTTGTTTAAAACTGAATACCAATTGCAACGACATAAGAAAACTTTGGAGGTTGAAAAACTAGCCATAGCTCTGATACACATGCAACTAATTTATTTCCCTCAAAAAATTATACTTGAAAAGTAGAAAGACTAGCTTGTGTTGTCCCGTAGGCGTATTAGTGTCCTTCAAGTGGCTTCTTAGTGCTCATACAATGTAAACTGATGTGAAGGGCAATACAAAACAAACAGCGTTAACAAAGACATTGTGCACTGTCTAGCAAAAAAGAGTTGCACTTCTGACCAGCTATATATCAGGATAGTTGTCATGTCCCACTCTCAGTCAGTAGCAGGCAGCTCTACTTATGCTACCCGGAGCAATTTTTTTACCTCTTGCGTGTATAAGTACGTGCTTTTTTTTCTCAATACGTTTGAACTGGGATTAGAGTGTCCAAGTTCTTCTTGTACTATGCGCTATAAGTTCCTTCCACTTTGCAAAGTACAACTTTTGGTATCTCTTATCTCATATCGCATCTAAATTTGTTGTATCCTTCGAACGTGTTTTTTTTTTTTTCACTGTGGATAGTTTTATACTCTTCTCTTAAAGTTTGAAAATTCTACAACGTTTTTCATGAATGTTCCAATTTTGTTATTCATTTTAAGTAGATGTCCAGTTCACATGCTTTTCTTAAAGTGTTTGTAGAGTGTTTTGCTAACGGTTTTACCCAACTTCTAACGGTTGCCGACAGTATTGATTTTATTTTTAGTATTTTCAGTATAGTGCAGTATTCGTACAATGTATGTATTTTTGGGCAGTATAGTATTATTTGAAGCAGTTTAGTAATATCGGTGCAGTATGGTATTTTCGATGTTTAGTATCAATAAGAGGAAGATTTAGCTTATAATTGCCAATGACTTGTTTTTGTTTTTAGAAACGGAATATAATTTTTAGGGGCAGTTTAGTATATTTCAAATATGAATACTGTAGCTCATATAGTTTTCTAAATCAAGGTGCTCATACAGACGGACGGACAGACAAACAGACAGGCGAGAATGGCTCGATCGACTCGTCTTATCTTCCTGATTAAGAATATATATACTTTATACACTGTTTTCTGCCAAACAGCAACAGTTTTTTAAAAACAAACTAATGGTGTGAATATTGTTTGTGTTGAAGAAAATATTTAAATAAAAGGCTATCTCGTTCACTCGCCTTGATCATGTGGGACAAAACCTTCACACTTGCTATATACTTCAGACTTACGTGTGATAAGTTAACACAAAGTTTTGACCGGCACACAAATGCTTTTTTTATATTAAGTTGTTGCTGTTTGATATTTTTTCCCTCGCCGAATTCCTTATTCCTTCAGTATTCAAAAAATCCCATGTGATCTAAAAATACTTCTCGCTCTCTACATTTTTATATTTTTTTTTTCGGTGATCATTGGATTGAGTTTGGCTCATTGTCTATTACTCGTTAACACTGATTTTAATAAAATCGATTATGTAACCTTTGAGATCGTTCTAAACATGGTCAAAGATTTCGCAAATCTGTCACGCATGTTCAATCATAGACTTTAACCGGTTGGCCCAATGCACCACCTATCGCATGGGCTGCAAAGGATATTTGCCTTTGAGAACCAGATACACAAATTCCTTACTGGCAGATAGTAGAGGCTACTCAATGGAGGAGTGTTTCTTCAATAGATTAATGATGGAGGTAATGTTTGAAAATTGATAGAAGGAGAAGTTAGGGGATAGATATTCAAAATTTGATTATTAGAGTAAGTGCACAATGAAACTCAGCACATATGTTCCAAAATAGAGCGTGATATGGCAATTTTTAATTTTTGTATCCAATTGTGGGGGAGTGGGGCCAGGTATCCAAAATGTGAAAATGACTTGGATACCTGTCCCCATTCCCCCACAGGTGGATCCCCAAAAACTAAAAATAAGGATAACAGGTGCCATTTTAAAGACAGAAAGCCCTGATTTAGCACATATATGCACATTCACATTATACATCTACCGTCATTTTCACATTTTGGATACCTGGCCCCACTTCCCCACAATTGGATACCAAGTCTAAAAAATGGCTTACCAGAATCTATTTTGGATCTAGAATGTTGTGCTTTGGAACATATATCAAAAATTTCATTACACATCTATTTTTATATCGATTATCGATATCAATTACTGATTAATGATATCGATTATCGATTTTAATTATCGAAATTGATAATCGATAAAACAATGCTGCACCGAAAATACTATACTGCTCCGAAAATCCAAATCACAACGGAAATACTATTCTGTTCCACAAATACTATACTTCCCCAAAAAAATAAACACAGGGTTCCTACTGTTGGGCCAGTCCCTACTGTTTGATATTTTTTATTCTCACATTATCAATTTGCAGTTCTATACCAAGTTAAAATAGCAATTTAACCTATTCATCATCAAAAATTATTTGCAAATTCTCCAAAAAACAAACGCCGTCGACCTCAAGGCAGTTCGTATATAGACCCCCATAACAATACAGCATTAAAAATAGTTATCTGGATCACACCCTGTCAAAAACATAATTTTTGTACGACCAAGCCTTTATACTGACAATATATGTCAGATAGATACAAAATAAAAAGTGAGAGAGACGGATAGAGGGAGAGAGAGAGAGAGAAAAATAAAAAGAAAAAGACTATTCAAAAATATGCGCATGTTAATTTAAGTAAAGTGCGGAAACGAACAGCACAAACAATAGAAAGGCGAAAAGATCTGAACAACGAGGCAAATAAAGGAGCAATCGGGGAGGGTGTAAAAGTCCAAGGATGAGTTGTAGAGCAGGGACTGAACCAGAGCAAATATTAATCCGCAGAAAGGAATTGTCACAAATTGTGTGCTACTGAGGTGGCGGCAACTGCCCGCTGGGCAAACAACAGCTGCAGCAGCAGGAACGAACAAAAAAGCCGAAAGGGACTCTTTTTTTCCATTGTGTGTGTGTGTGGGTGTAGGTTAGGGTGTGCCTGTGTGTGAATGTGTATATATTTTGTAAAGTATGAGTCTGTGTGTCTGCATTCGGTCTGGTTAGAATGATAGAGACCTTACCCAACACTGATTGTTTCAAATCGCAAGTTTGGCTTACCTTTTTGGGAATTAATTTGGCAAATAAACGCTGACAAAATGCAGGCGACCGGACAAGGACAAAGCTGGATTCTATGGTTTTTGGGCGTTGGGTGGGCATAGCATGGGCCAACTAATAGGATTTTGATGATAGTTGCTAGATCTTGTCGCACACACCCTGATTCCCCTTTGTTCCATACGCTTCGACCCTCTGGCACTTCAGTCGCTACTATAATCAATTTTTGGACAGGTTTTTTCTCATTTCTCTTTTCAGTTTTGTGTTTCCTGGTAGCCGCTGTGTTGCTGTTTCCTCAGATGATTGTACCCTTTGACCCATGAAATGAGTTTTGGAATGTGTGTGTGTGTGCGATGGCTGGGCGATGAGGGGGTGTAAAGGAAGCAACCGAAATGAAATTACCAACACATTCAATGGAGAAAGAGCAGCCGCTGAGCCGCTGAACCGCAAAAGCCAAAGCCCAAACTGAGGCCAAAAGCTACACCGCATTTCGTATTCATAGTATTCTCACTTTCGCTCACACACAGAACTCAATCTCTTGCAGGCGCTCGTTCTTTGTCTGTAAATGCGGTTTTTGTGTGCGGCAGCATTATAATTAATTTCAGTGGCCCGAATACGTAAATTTGATTACGAGTTGAAACAAAAATAAATGCATAAATATTACGCATATGAAGCATTCACACTCAGAAGCCATATTGCCATAAAGCCCCTATTCCAAGCCGCTTAAATTGACTGTTCCAACTCGTTAGTACTACGGACGTTCCAGCACATGTGACCTCCCGCACGTTCATGCCGCAGTTCATCAGCGGACAACTTTCTGGTGTCTGCTTCCAGCGGCTTGCACAATGACTAGAAACAAACTTTTATATTTCGTGTTCCTCTTTTTAAATTCACGATTTTTTCCCCACAACTTTAAATTAATTTCATAACAGTGTTTGCTGCGCAGCCTTTGTCAACTGCAGTTGCAAGCCAACTTTGCATAGATAAGCTGCAGGAGCCAGAAAAAGATTACACAATGCCGCACTGCATACTTCTGGATTATTTTTAATTAGTGTCAGTTTACCAGATAAATATTATATTTGTATTTTTAGTCTTAACGTCCCTAATGTTTGATATATTTAATAATTGATGAGCATATAATATCAATGTAATGAATACATTTTATAATTAATCAGATTGACGTTCAATTAACCCTTCAAAATTGAAATGATTCAACGCCTTAGTATTGATCGAGGTCTCATCTGATCTTTTCAGCTGAAAACAGCAACATCTGTATTCTGTCATCCCACTGCATTCTTCCTCCAAAAGGTTATTTCGAGATTGCAGTACCTTGTTACCCTAAGTAAATGTGTTCCTTCTGGGGTGCGTGGTACCTTTTGACTGTTGAACAACCTTGACGGAGTCTTTGTTGCTTCGTAGCATAATATTAATTGATGTTAATTAAGTTAAATAGCCCAACAAAATTTCCTAAAAACTAAACACTAAAGTACATTGAATTGAAATGTTTATACTGTAAAGTATAAAATAAATGATCTGTTCGGGGCGCATTTCAAGTTTCCAGACTTGCGAAGCTCAAGAAATTCAAGAATACAGGAATAACAAAAACAAGTACAGTAGAAAATATCTAAAACAACAACAACTATAAAGCATTAGAAGTTAGGACTTTGCTAAAGATGCCCTATTAGTTTTATACGCCATATGAAACCGTCCACACCAAGCGACGAAACTATAAATTGCAACTAAGCAAAAGTTTAGAACAAACAACAAAAATATCTCAAATTGCCGCAAGGAGACGCCCACAAATACTGTGATATATGTACGCAAGAGATGACAGTAGTACAGTCATTTGATCTGCATATTTACACGGAAAACAAGCAGAAACCGTCTAATCCGTGTTGTGCAGGCTTTTGGTGTAGCATGGGGTATCATCATATGGTATTTCGGAACCTTGGCAAATAATTTGAAAAATCAACACTGACTTTCAAACGACGATTTGGCGTAAGACAACAATTTGCTTCAAAATATATAGTATACCATTTTGTGAACTGCGCCAAAGTTTATGTTCTCTTCTGTTGCAGCTGTTGGCCTTGAAACTGTTGTAAAAGTCAGATTTTGAAAACATACTTTTGCCATTTTCGAAAATCGCACTTAGCCGCCTTTGATTTGCTCTGTACTCTATGTCAGCTGCTAGCTGTTTTCTTGTGTGTGTTTCCCTGCCACTTGAGTACTGAAGTAGATGAAAGGCTTTTGCCATTGCGTAGACCGTCGTCACCCAAGAAGGAGTGAGGTCAAGTCCTTGCTTTCTTATTGTTTGTTTATCGCAGCATGTGCCGAGTTTTTTATTTCGAATTTATTTCTACTCTGACCCCGTGTCGCTCCCCAAGCTAAAGTATGTTTGCCAATTGAAATAGTAGACAACGTATCTATAGACTTTCATGATGATGATGTTGATGTCTGTAGAGCAATATAGTTGATATACGTAGACAGCGGTGTAGCACAACCTCATTCATGGGGAGGCTGACTTTGCAGTTATATGCTGCTTAATTTTGTGGCTTTAAACAGACGCGTTGCGTCTTTGTTGTTTGTTTTTTTTAAAATCATATACAAATGCCTTAATTCTATTTTGAAAACTAGCTGGCGATTTTCCGAACTATAGTAAGACATAATCTCAAATTACAGGTGTATTATAATATATTTAGACAATTGTAGTTGTTTATATGCAAATTCAAATTTTAAGTATTTAACACTCGATCGTAATGATAGTCATTTCTATATTTATTAATTCAAGGAATGGAAATTAAAGGTTTTGCGATTATAATAATAATTTAAATAAAAAGATATTTTATAATATTTGATCAAATACTTTGTGGAATTTTATTCGGTTAAGGCAAAACACAGATCTCTTGAGAATAACAATACAACCGTCGATTAGGTGTTTCAAATGGTTACCAATTCAAGTGCAAATGAATAACTTCGATCGGGTGATAGAGAACATCATTAAACTCGGCTTCGAAAAGACGCTGTCCTAGCTTTGGATAGCCGTCGTTACTGCTAACATTTTTATTATTCTGTAGCTAGGGATGCATTTTTTCAATAAATTCATTTAAGCAAATTGACAAAAAACGATTTAGTAAAGGATTAAAGACTAACTTGTAGTATGTTGATCATAATTGATCAGAAAACATATGACGATAATAGAATAAGTTAAAATGGTCATGCGGATTTAGATAGTAATTGTGTTGAATTGATGGAAATAGTCCAAGAATTTCTAAAGTATTTTATTAAAAGAATATTGGCAAAGAAATAATACAATATGTTTAAAGTGACCTAAAGATTTTGATATTCCAAACAAATTGAAATATTTTAATAAATACTAACTTTCAAAATCAAATATATTTTTCTATTCTATATTCATAACTTTAGAGTATTTTTTACGACAATCTGCATATATATTTATAATACATTTTTAGACAGTCTATCATTTACACTGATAATATTACTACATTCAAACCGTTTAAATGCTAAATTACAACATTGTAATAACAACAACAAAATAAACTCTGGCGACATTGAGCACAGTTTTCTTTGCAGCCAAACGAAAATTTTATGTTGAGCTCGTTGAAATTAATTAAAATATTTCTGTTTCTGCCAAACGCCGACGGAGCGTAACTGAATTTAAATTGAATGCAATCAATGCGAATTTATAAAGTCCATGAAGCCCTCATCCTCCTTCGAAAGTTAAATATTTTGACGCTTCTCTGAAGCACTTGCAGTTGGTGTTAATATATCTGCCAGAAAATATTATATTAAATATATTGTTTCGCACGTGTGACTAAGCTTAAGTATATTTAAAAAATTTTAAAAAACATGTGTATAGAATTTTCGGTACAGAATAGTATTTCAGGAGCAGTTCAGTATTTTTACGGCAGTTTAGTATTCCCAGTGTTGTATAGTTTTACGGAACAGTATAATATTTTTGACCTCTTCGTGCATTCGTGTTGAATGGTTTTCCATTGGTGAATTTGAGAGTACTTTCTCCCAATCCAGCTAGCGAGAATTGCAAACCTAACCAGAACAATGATTACGAACATTATACAGGTGCTGCTCAATCGGATATACTCAAATAAATGTAAGGCTGATATTGCAGTTTGTCTGTTTCCCATGTTAAACAAGTTAATGTGAAAATTCCGACGATCCAAATTGTTTCCAGATTCTTTAAAATCAGCCTCAACTGCGCGCATCTCCCAACTGATGATGAAGGCGGCATTCAGGTATTCACAAGCCCACCTGGCTATCTGCAGACTAGCTGACTCGAAACCAGACTGACTCCAATGCAATCGATCGAGTGAACTAGATGTGCTATCCTTTTAAAGTCCGAACATTAACTCAGACCACTAACTTGTTGTGGCTAATGTTCGGTCTTAGCTATGTGAGTCAAAGGCTACTTTTCGAAGCATATCGAGGAAGCTGGTCTTAGGACGATTAACGTTCAGTTATCAAAGGATGCCTTTTGTGATAGACTCTCTGGCTTATTATGTCTTCCATGCCTGCAACGCCAAACGATTTGCGGGAGCACATATCTT
Organism: Sphaerogastrella javana; assembly: GCA_037040025.1. Classification (NCBI taxonomy): domain Eukaryota; kingdom Metazoa; phylum Arthropoda; class Insecta; order Diptera; family Drosophilidae; genus Sphaerogastrella; species Sphaerogastrella javana. The sequence goes on along the minus strand of JBANCZ010001196.1, from coordinate 11,435 downwards.
ACTCCATGCAAGTTTTCGCGAGTTTAGTAATTATTTTTTAAAATCCGTGGTACGAACAGAAGTGCCGAGAGCAACAGCTGCAAAAGGCGCTGCCTATAGAAAAACACTCCAAGCTGGAGATACCCGATTTTTGGTTGAAACATATCTGGAGAGGACACGACTTTTTAGTCTCAAAAAACGAATATATTAAATGCGTGGGCTTGAATGTATAGAGTCTAGTAGGAGTTGGAACGACTTTCGAAGTTTTTATCTGAGGGTTAAGCGTTTTACCCAATCTTTTAAGAATGGAGCGTTTACCTGCCGAGACAATGACGGAAACTTGGTCGGTGACAGAGACTGTACTGAAGTTATAAAGGAATCACTTCTGAAGCTTGATGTCGAACGATTGACTCCAGCATTAACTTCAATGATCAATAAGGCACTTGGCATTGGTGTCCTATCAGCCGAATTGTGGAAGACTGACGGAAATGAACCGGTAGGACGCCTTAACCGGTCCATCTCCAAGAAAATGCTTACGGAAAGAATGATCATCAGTCTGATCCATTCCAGGAGGAAGACATCATATTATACACTAATTACCTAGGCATCTGTTTTCTTCCCGTCGCATAAAATTTCTCACAAGTGCAAAAGCCTGAGACCATATGCTGAAACGCTGCTTGGACCTTTGGAAACCGCAATTTCTACTTATAAGGGGTAAATGTACCATGTAAAATCTTTTAAAAGCCAAATCAACACATATCATCTATTTGTTTGTTACAAAGTTGCTATTGATAGCCCGGTGCGTGATCGCATATTAACAGCGATGTCGGATTCTGGTAATCGCGCATAGATAGTTTGGCTTTGTAAATGATATTGACCAATACCAGCAGGTTATTCAATGTAGGAAAGGCTCATTCCGAAATTTTTAGTGGTCAAGCTGCCTAGCTTTCCAGAATGCTCTGGACTGCTGGTAATGTACATATCATTGGGCGAACCAAGCGTGATGTAACTGTAGCTTTTGGTGGGAAGGGAATAGCTTGAGGTTGGTCTGGAAGTCAACATAGGTAAAACAAACAGCTTACAAATGGTAGCCATAGCTTTGAGTCCGTCAAAGCATTATCTATCTTTGCTCAGCATTGACCACCGCTAACAATACTTTGTGCTAAGTAAATCAGAGCCAACTCTCGCAAACGATGATAATGCTCTACAAGAGGATCATTCTGCCAACGTTTCTTTATGACGTGAAGGCATAGATAATAACACATATGGATGCAACTACTCTTGGAGGTTCGACAGAAAAATTCTTTGTAAAATCTATTGTCCTATCTGCGTCGGCAATATCTATAGTATTAGATGGAACCACGAACTGTATGAGTTATATGGCGATGTTGACGTAGTCGATCGACTGAAAGCCCAACAATTTTGTTGGTTATCGCGTGTTGTATACCGACATCTAAGGAGAACACCCTAAATAGGTAGGCGATAGGATCAAGTAACTGAAGCCCTGTCAGCAATTAGTGTTGTCTATTGGGGAAAAGACGCATAAGACAGGGATATGTGGAGGAACATTGTACAGCAGGTTATGACTTTATAGTCGATTTCTATAATATAAAAATCGATACTTAATATCGTTAATCGATAATCAATATCAAAAATGGTATCTGAGTATTTTAATTTTGGATATATGTACCATTACAGAATGTTCAAGCTCTAAAATTGGGCTTAGTAAGCTGATTTTAAACTTCATGGTGTTTCATTTGTCAAAAAACAATTTATGTTGATGTTTATTTCTTTATAAAAAGAATATATGCTGTTTATTATAGAAAGCCACTATAGCTAAAGTGTTATCACTCTTATGTAAAATATGGATGCAATTTGATCTTCAAATTATAAATCAAGTGCATTTTAGTACACCATAGACGTATATTTAAAAATTTCAGAGCAGCTGTATGCTTAGTTACGAATTGCATTTAAATAAATATCTAGCTGAGAGGGTTATGCATTTACATATTTGTATTTAAGGACTACATATATGTATCTGTGGTAAGTATATATACACGTACATATGTGTGTGTATCAATGAACTAAAACAACAAAGACAAAAATCCAATTGCAATAAATCGAGTGGAGAAAATCAGTGTGACAGGTAGAAACAATTTAAGGAACTTGGACAGGATAAGCTGTTAGGCGAATTAGTGTCTGTAACAATGCAGTATTGCACTCATACGTATATTTACATATATATATTCGTATTTATGTGTATGTACTGTCCTGTACACCTTTTCGCAGCGACATGGTCGTATATACTGTAAAAAGGATTTCAGAAGCAAACGAACCGAAAATTGTACACGTTCTCAATGAGCTGCAGCGAATGGAAGGGCCAGGAGAGGAGCCGTCAGATTACAATGAGTATGAGCTGATATTTTCTAACCCAATGTCTTTGAGAAAGCGAGAGAGAGATAGTGAGAGAAATAGAGAGAGAGACAGAGAGAGTGAGAGAAAGAAAGAGAGAGAGAGAGAGAGAGTACGTGTGTGTAATTAAAGAGTGTTTGCGTCTTGCAGATACTGTACCCGTTCCTCTCTTTCACAATGCTTTTGCATTTCTCCCTCGTATCCGCTCTCTCTCGGCGTCTCTCTATCTTCTTGTAATTGATTTTATCGGTCATGTTAATTTTGATTAAATATGCAAATCGATGGTACAAATTCGCATTCGTGACATCCTCAGCACACACACGCACACTCAAGCTGTGCATACCTTCATATACCTTCACCCTGTCCCTAAATGGGAGACACATGCAGCCAAGCCGGGGCCAGCTGGAAGGTAGATTACCCGTTGTGAGGTGGAGCCAAACGTACTTCGCATTTGCCACACCCATTCTCCATACCCCACAGCCAATACTCGACTTGGCAGTTATTATGTTACGGTATTATCTCGTTATTTATGCAGTAGATGACAAATGCAATTTGTTGTTTGCGTATTGGACCAGCCACTGCAGAATGGCAATAGGCAATGGCGAAGCCAAAAATGGTTGCAAGCCCATGATAATTTCCAATCATTTGAATAATCCCCTCTTGACAACAGACTCAATCTCAGTGCAGTTAGCATTAAGGTGTATCAGTGTGTGTGGGCTACTGTATCTGTCTGTGTCCGTGTCCGTGTCCGTGTCCGTCTACGTGTCTGTATCTATCGTGTGCGCTGTGAAAATATTAGCTTAAGAAAATGTCTAACGAGCTATTCGTGCTGCGGCATGCAACACCAGTGTTCATTGCTGTCTCTGGATCAGCCTCAGTCCTAAACTCTGCCTCAGACTCTGCTTGTGCTATTAGCTACAGTTGCCATGGTTGACTTTCCTGCGGTTTCGGCATTTGAGTTTTCGTTAGCGACAATGCAGACGAAGATGAGCTGCATTGTGCATCATGCATCGTAATTAGCCAAGTTGTGTCCGGTTCTATTTTTTATCGTACTCTTCGAATTCGATGAATGTTTGAGTACGTAGGTTTCTTCAAGACGTAAGCATGGCCGGTTGAAAGAGTTCCATTGTGCGCCAAGCTTATCTGACAACAGTCGTACTAAAAATGCTGTTCACCTATTTTTACAAATTTCTAATCGTAAATCGAAATCACTTGTTTGAATGTGGCATAAGTAAACATCACCACAAACTTTAAATATGTGTCTACATATATACACATATACGTGTACTTTATTTATTTGTAGTTCGATATATCTTATCAGGGGCTATAAATGGATCCAAATTGTAATATAAAAAAGAGAGGGTGACAAAGCGATCTGAAATATAATGTACAGTCTCAGGAAAAGTATTTTCTTGGGAAAATATGTATGTATTTCCAAATCTATGTGTCTATATCTATATGTTGTAGTACATAGGTTATATTTATGACAGTTTAGTTCTACAGGTAGTTTAGTTTGCTTGATGAAACTCATTTGTTATAGTTTACGGGAGCTATAATAAATAATAATTATGTACGTAAAGGCATGGGGTGAAGTGGAACTTAGGGGAACTTCGGTTCGATGGTTCAAAATCTAACAGGATACCCTTTGTATATATGTAATGTGATTCTATTTGAATATTGCAATGTGAAGTGAAGCAAGCCGTTTACGAGAGACTGACCCTATAAATTATATAAATATCCTCGATCAGGATGACTAGCCTAGTTGATTAAGCCTTATCTGTCTGTCGCTATGTCTGTATGAGCACGTATATTTCGGAAACTACTAGAGCTACAGTATACATATTTTAGAGGATCTCTTCTTTGACCTACGAGTAGGTAAAGTTTGTTTCAAGCTTAGTATACCAACCATCACTCTCCCGCTATTGGGGAGTCTATAAATTTTAATAACCATAACAGGTGCACTTCAAAAACTATAATGTTCTGATTTATCTCAATTATATTAGACACAAAAGCTTAAAATTGGCATAAATATATGTACAATTCCAGGTTTTGACGTAGTGCGAACATCTGATGCATGGTACATTTACCACTGATAAGTGGAAACCGCAATGATAAGGTCTAATCAGCGCTTCAGTATATGATTTCAGCCTTCGCACAACACACTTGTACAAACTTTATATGCGACGGGAAGAATAATAATTAGTTCATAATGTGGCATCTTCCTTTTTAAGATTGGGATAGGTCAGACACGATCCAATCGGCAGGCATGCAATCCGTAACCGGTTGACCCTACCAGCTCCTCTCCGCCAATCTTAAATGATTTGGCTGACAGGCTATCAATGCCTGGTACTTTATTGTTCTTGACTTGTGTATGGTATGTAATTGATCCGTCTATGATATCATCGAGACTGGGGTTAGTGCATTATCATCAACGAAGTGAATGCTCGAGTCATCGCTCGACAGCAATCTTGAGAAGTGATACTATTATAACTTCAAGACAGTCTTATGTCAGCGACGAGTCGCCTATAACGAGTCCACAGCGAGACTCATGCTGTTGCCTTAGAACATGTCGCGGTTGGTCTTCCTAACACACGCCTGCCCTCTTCATTGTATTTCTAGGATACCTGTAATGCCAGCCTTACATTTACTGATGATACCCGACAGTTATAGAGCGGTTCCTGGTGTATAGTTTAGTGTGCATGTTGCTGCAGCTTGCGCAGGCGGGCGTGGTATCTTTGAACGTTCCTTTCTTGGCGCTCGTTCCGCACCGGCATACGCTTATTCTCCGTTGAAAGCACAGCGATCTGCTGCGCCAGCTTCTCCTTTTCGACTGCATGTTGCTGCAGTAGCTCCTCGGTTTTGGCTCTGCTAGCGTCCGAGTCGGCGTTCATACTGCTATGATGTGTTTTCGGTATTTCTTTGGGTGGCCCCTGGTGATTATTTTGCCCGTTTTTGAGAATTTTTATGTTTCCATGGCACTCCATCAGTGTATCCCTGATTATTAGCATATCGTTTCTGTTCTCATCTTGTCTAGCTTCGTTAACAGCCGACTTGCGGTAGACGGTAAGAACCCGGGTAAAACTCTGTTTCCTCTTTGAAACGCATGATCTGTTTCATTACTTTTGCAACGTCCGGATCCATCCTTACTGTTACTCCGACGTATCTGGATCTCGCCCCGTTTGGCGTGTCGTCCATCAGATGATTACCATTTCTTCGGGGAGGTCGATAGGCTGCCATTTTGTTCGGCTGAGTGTACCCATGGGGGTAATTTGTTTGGTCGAATTGTTGACCTTGCTGTGCCCCTACTCACAACAGATGATTGTGTACACTCAACTATGGGCTTCTGTTTTAGCGACTTGTAAGTATCGCAAATGTGATGTTACCTGTGGTGGCTTATACTGCATCCGTAGCATAACCAGCGCGTTCAGGGTTTTTAAGTTTATATGTGATCGCTGGAGCTCTATTCGAAGTTTCAACTGAATATTGTATGTATTCAACCTACGATAGCAACAAAGTCTATTCCTTATAGATCTCTGCTTCGAGCTTGTCGTAGTGTCTCTTACTGTGGGTCAGGGAAAACACTAGACCTCCGGCTCAAGGAACCAAATGCACAAGCGGCAAATGAAGCTGTACTGTGGTGTTGAGTAATCTACTCGATGAGTACTTGTTGGATACTGACCTTTATTCGTATATTGCTCTCTTTATTTACTACTGGTAACATTGGTTTCTATTCTTAGTTCTAATAATTTATATTTTTAGATTAGTATGTGTATATTTGGGGTTGGTACTTGAACCGTCCCACACATGTCTAATGTTTCTTGTTGTTATCTTCGAGTGGACTGTATGGGGTAATTTCTAGTTGCATGTCGTGTTACATGCCTATTGGTGCAGTTAGGCCGGTTTATGGCCCGCGGTCCGCCGTCGCATCTGTCCCGCGGGACGGGTTAGTCCCGACCCTATGAAGCCTGTTTATTGTTTCTATGAACAATCCTAATTATTGGCGTATATAATTCAAAATAGAAATATTAATTACCTGTATCCTCACCATCTGAAGCTGTCACATTACTCGACGGGAAATATTCATCGTCGTCACTATCCGATCCATGGTCATCATTAGATTCTTGGGCTTCGGATGTTTTGTCGAAACTTTCTCTCCTTCCAGAACGGGAATCCGGATACCCGCGAATGGTGTAAATTTGGTCACTGACCGGACGGTTAAAATCGCCTTACCTTGCACTGTTTTGGAGCTAGAACGTTGTGCTTTGGCACATATGTGCTGCATTTCATTATGCGTCTGCTCTTATATTCAAATTTTGTATACCTATTCCCAATCCCCTACTGGTGGATAACCTGAAGCTTAAAATTGGGTTACAAAGCGCAATTTTGAAACATGAACGTTGTGCTTTATAACATATATCCAAAATTTCATTACACATCTACTTTTATATCGATTACCGATATCAATTGCCGATTAATGATATCGATTATCGATATTAATAATCGAAATCAATAACTGATAGATCTATATTACACCGGAAATACTATTTTGCTTCAAAAATGCTATACTGCCCCAAAAATACTATTCTGTTCCAAAAATATACTTCTATACTTGTTCGATATTTTTTCCCGTCTGTTGACAGAGTCAGAAATGGTAACTACGTCCAGCGTACGTATCGTTGCGTGTGTATGCCTATTATTGTATGAATAGTTTCATTTAACGATTTTTCATTGCAGTCTGTTGCAAACTTAGTCCGTTGTACAACCATTTTGTTCGTACCTTTTCAGGTCGTCTACCTTTTCATAGGTATGTCATTTTCTGAGTGCTCTGCTTTAACGAGTTGCATCTCAACACAATTTTTGTTTGAGTCCGGAAATTGGAAATCTCATCTTACCTGTACGTCGTTGAGTTGAGTCTAGTAGAGTTAGTGCGCAAACGGAAATTATAATGTTTTTTTTAATAAATTTGCAGTCAAACTCATTTTTTTTCGCTTGAATATTTAAATATTATAAGCAAACATTTTGGCATTGGTTAATTTTGAGCAGCCTACTATTGTATTTTGTTGTCGTTGTTGTAATAATTACAGAAATTCTGAATTTTGAGACCCTGTGTTTAAAAAAATTACAGAAACTGCATTTTGAGACCCTGGCTTAAAAACACTAAAGGGTCTATTAATTTTGTGCAAAGTCGATCTGTGTGTGACAGACGTGTGATGGCGTGGCAGACCCCATAAAATATAAATTAATTGATTGAGTTATTATATTTAAAGAAAATATAACAGAGCTTGATTTTTTACAGGTGTTTATTCGAGTTCTAGATTTTTGGAACTGATTAATTGAAGCTTAAATATGTTACTATTAGAGTTAATTCAATGTTCGGCGATGCAAGCTGCGACGTCGACTTTACGGTGGTATCCAATGCGGTGTTGATAAGTGGTGCGGCCGCGGCAGCGATGTCGCCAGTTTCATCGTCGATTGGTTGATCTCTGCTGACAGTTGGTGTTTCGGTGCATTTTGGCAATTGGTTAAATGCCTCTACCTTCGGTGCATTGGAGTCTAATTACCGTGTGGCGGTGCGTTAACCCAAGTACCGGTGTTTATTGTAAATTTTGGATGCCTACTCTCAAGTTTTAATTTTGGATGCCTGCCCCCAATCCCCCACCGTTGGACACCTAGAAGTTCAAAATCGTCTTACAAGCCGCAATTTTGAAGGTAGAGAGTTGTGCTTTGAAACACATATCCAAAATTACATTACACACCGAAAAAATATACTCCTCCGGAAATACTAATCTGCTCCAAAAATACTATTCGGTTCCGAAAATACAAAGCACAGGGTCCCTACTATTGGATATTTTTCATTATTTCTATTAGTTGCTCTTCTATGTAGCTTGGTTGAGTAACTTTATGATGGTGGTATGTGGGAAAATGCAACTCGAAACTGTAATTATTATTTTCGCCTGTTAACAACTGATTTTTGAAAACGTTAATGGGTGTTTCTATGGCTGGGCTGAGGTGGTGACTTGAACTGTCGCTAGTATGGCAAGTGGCGCTTGAGCTACTTATTTCGTTGTAGGCTCGTGGTCTTGACGGTGTCGGCTTCTCGGACGGTAATGAGATAGAAGGTGTGAGTAGTCTCTTGACCTTCGTAAATACTCATTATTCTATCCACGTTCTTTTTCGATTACCCAAAGGTCGCTCGATCTACCGAAAAATCTCTAATTAGCTTTACTATTTCTGGAATTCTGAGGTTTTCATCAGTGTTTGGTCTTACGAATGTAAGTATTTTTTTCGCACTACTTCTGTAATCATTTCGAGTATTGTTTCGCGTAGTTTGGGGGTGGCTATGTGTACGCTAGTTCAGATGGGTGTTCCCGGTGTCTGCTTTGAGTGCTGCCTTGACCAAGACTCAGGTTGGCTATGGCTTCGGACAAAGAAGTATCTTCAGTCATATTTTTAAATTCGGACCACAAAATTCACTATTAACTTTTACTTAAGTCTTATGACCAGTAATTAGAGCAAAATTTTTCACATCCACTTGTACGGCAATATAGGTAATTATTTAGACCATGTGTTTTTTTTTTGATAACGATTGGGCAAAAAATAAAATGTGTTAGGTGGTTGTAGTGTGTTAGCTTAGCTTATTTATATTCTGTGTTTTTTTTTTAAATAGAGTTAATTATTTCTTTGTCTTTTGGTTTGTTTTCGTATTAGTTTTTTTTTCTCTTTCTTTTTTTGTTATTCTTTTATTTACAACCTGTCTCTTTAAACAATAAGTTAATTAGATGATTAATATTAAATTAACAGAAATATCAGTTTTCCAATGAGCCCTGCTATTATATATAACATCTTTTCAGTTTGTTGGATTTATCTATCGGGGAGATCGAGAATGTGGTATCTTTTCAGTCTTCTTAATATTAAACTGTTGTCTAATAGACTTAAGGCTAAAGTATTTTCGTCGCTGTGGAGTCTGTCGATGTATTTCTTACTAGCTTTATTTATTTCTTCTTTTATGCAGCCGTCTACTTTCCTCCAAGACACATAGTAGCAGTGGAGCAGCTAGAGCAGCTGACGGTCGACCTGGGGCCCAGGTTCCTAGTAGGTGGGGACTTCAACGCCAAACACCCCTAGTGGGGATCTTTCAGGACGACTCCGAAGGGAACTGCGTCTTTCGGAAGTGGCTTGAGTGCCACTCACCAGTCGAACCCATCTACTGGCCCACTGACCAGCTGAAGCGACCGGATCTCCTAGACTTCGCGATCTTGAAAGGGGTGGACACATCCACCGTGCAGTGCTTCGCAAATCCGGACCTTTTTTCGAACCACAGCGCCGTTGAAGTGCGGATCAACACTCCGGCCATGAAAAAGGTCCCGCGGCCAAGAATGATTGGCAGAAGCACCAACCCTGAGAGATTCAATTCCTGAATGATAGACGTGGCGGTTGACAGACTGACCCAGGAAATGCATAATGCTGCTTGGTTTGCGTCCTCACGGGTTCCGCCCCCACCCAGGGTACACACCAGAAACCTCCACCTATGGTCTCCAGAGGTGGCAGAGTTGGTATCGGGGAAGCGCAGGCTCAGGAGAGTCTGGTTTCTCTCGCGGAACCCCAAGGACAAGAACGCCTTCAATAGAGCTGCCAAACAATTGAAGGAGCGGCTACAAGCCCTGCGCAGGAGCGCACTTGAGCGTTTCCTGGAGAACGTCGAGCCAGCAGATCCGCGCCAGCAACATGATCTCTGGCAAAAAGATGCCGCTACTAAGGAAGAAGGAAAATGGTTAGGGAATTGAGATTTTTGTGAATATTTGCATGGGGTACGTAAAAAGGAGCATTGACAATTTGTCGCAAAGTTTTTGATTGGTAACGCTGAAGTGTCTTAATATTTGAGTTGCTAGCAGTTCTCCAGAGCTGTATACCGTAGGTCCAAACATGCTTCAGTATGGATTTGTAGAGTCGGATTTAGTTTTCCAGTGGTTTCTGACTTTCGACTTAACAACCAGGGCATTTTTAGTGTTTTAATTCTGAGTTGTTGACATTTTGCTTTGATGTGGTTCTTCCATGTTAATCTGCGGTCGAGTTGCAAGCCGAGATAATTTACACAGGTACTTTGCGGAATTGGTGAGCCATTATGTGTAACATTTGGGCAGCTACCTGGTCTTAATGAAAATGTTATTTGGACGGATTTCAAGGAGTTGATTCTAATTTTCCATCGAAGAAATCAGTCTTCAATTAGACTTAGCTCACACTGCAGGAGTTCCGAGGCTTCATTTATAGATGTACTTGTCGCCAAAACGGCTGTATCATTACCATATGTTGCAACAGTGCAGTTGTTTGAAGCTGGCATGTCGGTCGTATATAGAGTATAGAGAATTGGTCCCAATACGCTTCGTTTTAATTTAAAAAAATTTTAAATTTGAATTTTTCCTTGTTTCTGATTTGACTTTGCAATTAATTTTTCTTTATGTTTTGATTTGATTTAACAATAAAATTTTCTTTTTGTTTTGGTTTGGCTTTACAATTAATTTTACTTTTTGTTTGATGTTTCATAAAATTTAGGCTTAAATTAATGATAAGAATATCATCGGTGCTTGCATCGCCGTATTCCTGAGAGTGATCCTGTTCGTCCTGTGTTGGCTTCTGAGGGTCTCTTGGTGGTACTCCAGGCGAAGAATCCTACGAACGGATACTATAGGATCGCAGCGGTATTTTCGTTTTGACACGGTGCTTTAAATCAAATCACGAGGAGAAACCCACTGCTTAAGGGGGCCCGACAGTAGCGACCCTGTGTTTAGTATTTTCGAAACAGAATAGTATTTTTGAAGCAGAGTAGTACTTCCTTTGGTGTCTAAAAATCCGAAATTCTAATTTAAATTCATAAAAAATCTGTGCAAAATTTCAAGTCTAGGTCTTAAATTGGTTTGATGCCAAAAAAAGCTATAAACGGGCTCCTGAAACCAACTCAAGACGAACATGAAATATCCAACAGTAGGGACTGGCCCGACAGTAGGGACCCTGTGTTTAGTTTTTTGGGGCAGTATGGTCTTTTCGGA